>SNQJ01S0012410.1:66120-113527 GCA_010110895.2 Picea sitchensis
TCCAAGATTGATCTATACAGATCAAGCATGTTGCAGATGTACAAAAACTGATGTGTGTCTAGAGGATTCTCCCAGCAAGAGGGAGAAGACTATGACGAGACACTTACTCCTATAATTGGAGAAATAGTTCCAGTATTTATGAAGACAACCAGAACAACCATGAATCATATATAGTATGAGATGCAGGGGGAGCAATACCCGTATTAAAAATTGAGTGGCAGTTGGTGCAGTACATTAGTTGGGTCATGGAAACATTACTACAATAAAAGATAGAGTTACCTCCATGAAAGAAGAAGAGCTACATTCAGTATCATTTATTGAGCCACTCTTAGTTTCAGATGAAGTTGTTGTCGTGATAGAATAAGAGGAGTTACTCTCAAATTTCAACAGCCACAGTGAGGATGAAGCAATCATTCTCAATCTCAGAGAAGCTGCAAGTGCAAAGTCCCAGTTCCAGAAAGAACAGTTGCAGAAAGAGAAGAGGACACACTCTCAGGCAGTGAGACAGATAGTGCTTTGCAAAGAACACATAGAGCTAGCACATGATTGTGCAGATTGAGTTGCAGTTGAGCAAGTGTACCAGATTGGTACAATGTAATGTGAAAATTTGGTTTGAAGTTGAAGATAGAAAGACTTGGGTTTGCAAGTTGAAGAAGGATTTGTACAGGTTGAAGCAAGCTCCTAGAGATTGATATGGAAAAATTGATAGTTTCCTGAAGAGCTTGGGCCTTACCAAGAATAAAGTTGATTCATAACCTTTATATCAAGGTTATGAATGATGAGCCAATGATGTTACTACTATATGTAGATGATGTATTCTTGACAAGATGAAGAAAATATCATTACAGATTGCAGAAGAACCCTGCTACGGAGTTTGATGGAATACCTAATGCTTTATCTCTTAGGTCTTGAAGTTTGGTTGAGCCTAGAAAAGATCTTCCTTAACCAAGGGAAGTATGCAATTGAAATACTGAAGAGGTTTGATATGTTGAAGTGTAAATCCATGAACACACCCATGGCAACAAAGTTGAAGCTCCTGGTAGATACCTCGTTATAATTGGTTGATGTTATGTTGTACAAACGGATCATTGGATTATTGATGTATCTGACGAACACCAGGCGAGATATATGTTTTGTTGTGAACACCTTTTGAGTCGGTATCTGGTAGAACCCAGACCTGTTCACCTTGATGATACAAAAAATGCGATGAGATACCTTAAGGGAACGTTGGATTTTGGTCTCTGCTATACTAGAGATCATGACTTCAGATTGTATGGATATACTGATTCAGATTGAGATGGAATTCTTTCTGATAGAAAGAGCATTTCAGGATGTTGTTTCAGTCTGGGGTCAGCCATGACTTCATGGCAGAGTAGGGAACCATCCAGTATTGCTCCCAGCACGGGAGAAGTGGAATACATTGTTGCATGTTCCTCCAATTGTGAAGCCATATGGCTTCGTATGTTATTGACATATCTATTTGATCTGGAGATGGAATCCATCGTGATCCTATGTGATAACCAGAGATGTATAAAAATGATGTGTTCCATGATGATTCAAAGCACATAGAGATCTGGTATCACTTCATTCATGATATGATGCAGAGGGGAGCTTTAAAGCTCCAATGTGTTGGCACAGATGAACAGGTTGCAGATGTGTTGACCAAGCCCATGTCTCGTGTAAAGTTTGAGCACTTTCGAAACAAGCATGGTATAGTCCGAAAGGACCTCCCTCAAAAGGGGGAGTGGTGCGGATGATACTATGGTATCCTAATCAATAGTGGTAGCTCTGTTAGGATTTTATATCCTAGGGAATCTTATGATTCATGGGCAGATCCTTTGGGTCTGTCAGAGTTCTACACGGTAGCTCCGTTAGGATTTCATATCCTAGGGAATCTTTTTGATTCCTAGGCAGATCCTTTGGATCTTTCAGAGTACCACAAAATGTTGTTGATGTCAGCCTTGTGCTGAAGATTTCCAACTTCGTGTTTATGTTGGTGTGATGCCAGCTTAGTGTTGAATATTTCCAGCTTCGTGTTGATGTTGTTGTGATGCCAGCCTAGTACTGAAGATTTCCAGCTTCGTGATGATGTTGTTGTGATGCCAACCTCGTGCTGAAGATTTACAGCCTCGTGTTGATGTTGTTTTGATGTCAGCCTCATGTTGATGTTGATGAGATGTCATCTTCGTGCTGAAGATTTCCAACCTAGTGTCGATGTTGATGATGCTCCAGCCTTTGTGTTGTGATGTTGTTGTTGTTGATGATGCTCCAGCCTTCGTGTTGTGATGTTGTTATTGTTGATGATGATGCTCCAACCTTTGTGTTGTGATATTGTTGTTGTTGATGTTGTATCAGCCTTGTGTTGTTATTGATGATGATAATGTATTAGTGTTATACTAATCCATGTTGATGCAGATGATGATGATGATGTCGCTTCAGCTTCTTGCTAAAGATGATGATGACGATGTCATTTCATCTTTAATGTTGAAGATGATGATGTTACTTTAGCTTCATGCTAAAGATGTCGATGATATTACTTTAGCCTCATGCTAAAGAAGATGATGATGTTACTTTAGCCTCATGCTAATGAGGATGATAATGTTACTCCAACTCCGTACTGTGAACGATGATGATGAGAAAAAACTTCTGATGATTTAAAGATATGTTAGTCAATGTTCCAGATGTTGTTGATGTTGTTGCCCTCTCTCTCTCTCTCCCGATGATGTTGTATTGAGTTGTGTCTGTAGAATACCCTTCTTGTTAAGGGGGAGTGTTGAAATATTGTAGCTGCAAAAAGTATTCTACTTATTATTATTATTATTTGAGTCATTTGTTTATAGATCAAATCCCCTTTTGTGGATTGATCATGTCGAGCATTGTAATTGACCAAATCCCCTTTTACGGATTGGTCAAACCCTAATTATATCATGTAAATTAAGAAATCGGCCCCAGGCCCAATTAAAGTGGTTTTAGCCACTAAGAAGACAAGTCGGCCTTGCCCAGTGAAGATACACCTTTTCAGCACCTGCCAGTTTGTATAAATAAAGGAATCCAGCACCTCGTTTGATCACTTACTCATTCGCTCACTCGGTGCGCAAGTTTGAAGGAAGCTGCAGTTGCAAGTTGTCGGAAGAAGGAAGAGGGAGACGCGCATTGCTCAGTAGAGGATATTCTCTAATGTTTGGTTTATTTTCTTGGCATTGTATTGGCTATCTATATTAAGGAAGTTTTTGTTAGGTTTTCTCCACCATGAGAGTTTCCCAGGATAAATGTTGTGTATCTTGTGATTGTGTTTCTCTCAATGATCCTACATATGCTATTGTTATCTAATAAATTGAAAAGAAACCTAATAATAGCTCAAAACTTAATAGAGCCTCGTGTAGTGATTGAACACAAGGGACATGTGGATTTGTAGGCCCAGGAGGAGAGGCGAGACTTAGAGCCAGATGACTATATACATACCTATCAGTGTGGAGAGAGTGAGTCACCTCTTTTGGGGAGTCCATTCATAGATAAGGTTAGGGAGTCCAACAATTTGATGGGACACTTACTTCCGGGACCGGTCTACAGTGACGAGGATGCTTTCCTTGTTGGTCGGGATGACCATATCACATGTATGGACACATCCGTTTGGGATCCGAGTGCAGATGATATTAGTAGGGTGAGTGCACAGAAGAATACAGATGTACATACAGGATACAAGGCAGTCCAGATTGAGGCAGCAACATATGATGATATGCAGTGTCATACAGGAGGATAAAGTAGCACAGTGGATAGTGGGCGGTACGACGCTTTATCTCTTGAGGAGTGTGTTGATGAGGATTCCACTGTTGACACTAGCAGTGGGAGTCATGAGGTAGTACTTCAACAGGACAGTGTTCAGGAGTCACATCATTTGGTAGGACAGTTGAGGGTCAGAGAGGACATGATCGTGGCAACCATTAGACACATTGATGATACACACGTGTTGGTGGCAGAGTATTGTTGGAGGGCCACGAGGGAACAGGATAGTTTGGATGGAGAGTTTTCCATTGAGGACTTTCAGACACTTAGGGAGAGAGTGACTATGATGAGGACCGACTACCAGCAGCTACTTATGGATAGAGATTACCTTTTGGAGGTTGGCGAGATGTATCATGGGGCACTGAAGGAGAAGGAGGTTGAGGTGGACCGACTCACTCATGAGTTGGTAAGCACGCGGGAATTCTTGAAAGACACACAGACAACCCTTCAAGAATTGGAGTCCAAATTAGAGGAGCTCCTTGAGGAGGATATTCATGGATCCACTACATCTATCTTAGCAAAGAGTCAGATATATACTTCAGCTAAATCATTGTACACGATGGCATAAGTTTGGTGTGGAGTCTAGACGACTATTCACCATGGATGTCGGTGGATGAGAGTTTGGTCAAGTCTTTGGGATTGACCAACGCACATGATAATTCCCAGTCCTACATACAGTAGCAGGTATTTATGTTAGTCTTCCCTGATACTTTCATTATATACAGCAGCATTGGGTAAGATATCCAGTTACATGGGACATGGAGGCTTATTAGACAGAGACCTCTTGACAAGGGATACTCCATTACATGCAGCAGGATAGGGGAGGTTCACCCGAGACAGTGAGATGAGGCCTTGGGCGTGATGGAGAGTATCTTCGGCATTGGGACAGAGGATATTTCAGAGGTTGATATGTTAGAATATAGAAGATTGTGCTCGTTTTACCATTGACGATACCCTCGTCACCCAACCACTGGCCGAAGCCACCCTCTAAGCACCTTGACCTTGAATGAGAAGAGAATCCTGGTAGCAATCCAATAGCCAAGAGAGGCTAATGCACCAAGCAAGAAATAGAAACTAAGTTGAATAGATGATCCCACCCAGAAGCTAGCGCACCACTTTCCCAGCTCTCCCAGAAACTTGCGCACCAAAACTGCAATTGCCTGCATAGATTTGGCTTTCTTTGCAACTGTTGAGATGATGAATAATGAAAATTGGTGCCCTGTATTTATAGTGAACTAGGCAGGCTAACTGGGGCCGACTTCTCCTTCTGGGTATCAATAAATTCAATTTAAATGTATTTGTTCAACCGACAACTTGTCTAGGGTTTCTTTCAATTCTTTGCTTCCTTCCGGAGGATTCTAGTCTCGTCATAAGTCACAATAGAGGTTCATACCTCCTGAAGCTACCATAATATTAACATGATATAGGTTTAGAGTCTCATCAAGATGAGGATGAGGAGAATAGTAGGACGGATGCTTCCAATGAGGACTATGAGGTCAGTTGGCAGGATGTATGGTCGCAGCAAGCAACGACAAAGATATTGAGGACCCGTCAACAGATCAGAGAAAGATTCTCCTGGGAGGATCTATAGGATGATGTCAGGAGGCATATGGAGGCATGCATAGTATGTCAGCATCATAAGTCGAGGCATGATTCCTTAGCCACCCTTGTTTCAGTGTTGAGTTGGGAGAGTATGCTAGCTTCTCTCGACCCTGGTGTACTAGAGTTATATAGTAGGGCTAACATCATAGGGATGTTGCTTGAGTATGGGACACGGCAAGCAGCAGTATGGGTTGGTAGAGAGGTCAAGTTTAGTGATCATGGACAGGACAACATAGCTATCAGTATACTTACAGTTCAGTAGGCACTGAGGTACATGGTATGGCACCATCAAAGTTATGTGATGCAGGGTTTGGTGCTCTTCTAAAGCACATGGGAGTTTCAGGGGCGTTCATGATTGGTTCCTTCCATTGTTAGGGGAATTTGAGATCAAATGGAGATGAGGACGCTATGTGGCATGATGGGTGTCCTTGGTTGAGGATCGGGTACATGAGTAGGTCATCTTCTTGGTTAGAAGGGAATCTGGATACTACAGGAGGTGGTAGTTTAGAGATTGGTTTTTGTTAATTTTTAGAGTTGCTATTAAGTTCTTTTCAATTTACTAGATAACAATAGCATAGGTAGGATCATTGAGAGAAACACAATCACGAGATACATAACATTTATCCTGAGAAACCTTCATGGGGGAGAAAACCCAGCAAAAACTTTCTTAATATAGATTTCCAATACAATGCCAAGATAATAAACCAAGCACAAGAGAATAACCAAAACTGAGCAATGCTTCTCTCTCTTCCCTCTTCTCCCAACTGCAACTATATCCAAACTTGCGCACTTGTTGAGCGAATTGAGTGAGTGTGCTAATGAGGGGCCTTCCACTCTTATTTATACTAGCTGGCAGGCGCTAGAGTGGTGTCTCTTCACTGGGCAGGGCCAACTTCTTCAACTAGTGGCTAAAGCCACTTTAATTAGCCCTAGCGGTTGATTTCTTAATTAGCAACATATAATTAGGGTTTGACCAATCCACAAAAAGGGATTTGGTCATACATAAGTTCTGACATGATCAATCCACAAAAGGGGATTGATCTATATGATAATAACTCAATAATAATTAGAATACTCTTTGCAGTTACAATATTTCAACACTCCCCCTTAACAAGAAGGGTATTCTACAATACAACATCATTAGGAGAGACAGAGGGCAGCAACATCATCAGCGTCTTGAACACTAACTAGCATATCTATAAATCATCGGAAGTTGTTATCATCATCAACAACATCAGCATTCACAACATGGAGTTGGAGCATCATCATCATCTGCATGAACATCAATTAGTACAATATTAATATAACATCATCAGTCAGTAAAAGATTGATACAACATCATCATCAACAGCACGAGTCTGATACAACAACAACAACGGCACGAGGCCGATGCAACATCATCAACAGCAGCGTTATCAGCACGAGGTTGAGATAACATCATCAACAACAACATCATCACCACAAGGCTGAGATAACAACATCATCAGCACGAGGTTGAGATCACATCATCATATAGCAACAGAATGAGTCAAGTGCAACAACATTTTGCGGTACTCTAACAGTCCTTAGGGATCTGCCCAAGAATCATAAGATTCCCTTGGATATAAAATCCTAACGAAGCTACCATGTGGTACTCTGACAAACTGTCCTTACCGGACCTTCGAGATCTGCCCAGGAATCATAAGATTCCCTATGATTATAAAAATCCTAACAGAGCTACCACTACTGACCACAATTGTCATATACATGCACAAGTACTCTAACAGACCATCCTTACTAGACCTTCGGGATCTGCCCAGGGATGATCAGCCCCCTAGGATATAAAATCCTAACGGAGCTACCCGTTGTTGGTCAAGATACCATAGTATCATCAGCATCACTCCCCCTTTCGAGGGAGGTCCTTTCGGACTATACCAAGCTTGTCTCGGAAGTGCTCAAACTTCACACGAGACAGAGGTTTAGTCAACACATCTGCAACCTACTCATTTGTGCCAACATATTGGAGCTTTATAGCTCCCCTCTGCACCATATCACAGATGTAGTGATACCAGATTTCTATGTGCTTTGACTTGTCATGGAACGCATGGCTCTTCGTCATCTTTATACAACTCTGGCTATCACATAGAATCATGGTTGCTTCCATATCCAGATCAAATAGACCTGTCAACAACTTTCGAAGCCATATGGCTTCACAACTGGCGAAACATGTTGCAATGTATTATATTTTTGTCGTGCTGAGAGCAATACTGGATTGCTTCCTACTCTGCCATGAAGTCATGGTTGACCCTAGACTGAAACAACATCCTGAAGTGCTCTTTCTTTCAAAAACACTTCCATCCCATGATTACAGCTACGTGAGACATCCTCCAGGACACAGACTGAGTAAGTCGACCTAAGAGAAATCCCATGAGTTGGGTGTGCCCATGAGTTGGGTGTGTGGTTCCTCTCTGAGACGGAGAAGGAACGTTATCTATGCAAGCAACTCTAAAGTCTTTCTTATCTAAAGCTGAGATAGAAAGTAAGTTCTTTGTCAAACCTGGTACATCATTCATCTTCATTGAGGTCCTTGAATCAAGTTGGTAGGTGGACACTCCCACTCCTTTGATAGAGTATTGGTAATCATCTCTAAGTGTAACTTTCTAGGGAAAGCTCTTTTCTGTAAGGCTAGAGAGAGTGTCCCTTTGACCTATCATGTGCTTAGAAGCACCACTGTCTATGAGCCAAGTGTCCTCTCCAGGTGACACAGATCTTGAGAGGGCTGAAAATAAAACATAGTTTTCAATCTCTTCTTTAGTCATCTTCGTGGGTAGCTCGTCATCTTCAATTGTATGGGCATGGTGCCTTTTGTTTCTCTTCTTGTATTCTTTCCTTCTAGCTGGACAAATTTTAGCAATATGTCCCATCTTATCACAATGGTAGCATTGATAAGAGGAGAAATATTTTTCTCTTTGACCTTTCTAAAACTTCTGGAATCTGCTTGGAAGGTGAGATTCTTTATGAGAGTGGGTGAATCTCTTTGGGTAGTGAGATTCCTTATGTTGATGGGTCTCCTTCTGGAAGTGAGACCTTTTCTTTCCTCCTTTAGCATGAGCAGCTAGGGCTTGGTCTTCATCTCTACTTCCCAGTTGGCTATTCTTGCTTCTTCTTGAACACATTCTTCCCATAAGCTGTCAAAGTGAATTTTTTCCTTTCTTGCACAGATGGTTTGGATGAAGGCATCCCAAGGTCTTGTGAGACCATTAAGAGTTGTCATTATGAGTTCATCGTCATCTAGGTTGTCTCCAATAACTTCTAATTGTTCCTTGAATTGAGAAATTCTAGAGAAATAGTCATGGACTATTTCTCCTTTCTGCATCCTTGTACTTTTGAGTTGGGTTCTCATATTCATCTTTCGGTTATTGTTTTTTTCTTCATACATTCTGGCTAAGGCATCAAACATCTCTTTTGGAGTGTTCTTAGAAGCCACTTGAGGAATCAAGTGATCTTTGATAGAGTCTGCAATGATTCTTTTGGCCCTAACCATATCCTTCTGGTGCTTTGCTTTGGTTGCAGTTTCTTCGGGTTCCAGTACATTTTCCTTTATGAATTTTGCAAGGTCAATCTCTTCAAGAATGAGTGTAATCCTATACTTCCAGGCACGAAAGTTTTCCACACCTTCTAACTTGCCAACAAACTTGGTGCTTGCAGACATCTTGACCTGGAGCACTGGGAAAATAACCAAAAATTGAAAGTGCTCAGAATTTAAATCTGAACTTACCAGGAGGTGCGCTTGGTTGAGGCGAGTAGGTTGGTGTAGTTTGTTTTCAGAAAATCCAAATTTTACCCCTTGAAACTGAGTCAACGAAAATCCACACGAGTACTTCTGGTACTAGTTCTGGTTTTTTGGTTTTCTAGTACTAGCCAAAAACTAGGGTTTCACTTCCCGGAGGTTCTAGCCACTAAAAAGGTGCACTCAAGCTGCCAATAAGTTCGCTAGGCTAGGGCGCACTTCCCTAGGTGGTTTTTAAGTTGAAATTCCTCTCCAACAAAAAACCTTAATTTTCTTGTATGACAACATTGACGTTTTTTATTATCCAGTGAAAGGTGCTCTCTTCAGCTTAGCTCTGATCCCATGTTAATTTTTAGAGTTGTTATTAAGTTATTTTCAATTTACTAGATAACAATTGCATAGGTAGGATCATTGAGAGAAACACAATCACAAGATACACAACATTTATCATGGCAAACCCTCATGGGGGACAAAACCCAGCGAAAAAATCCTTAATATAGATTGCCAATACAATGTCAAAATAATAAACCAAACACAAGAGAATAACCAAGACTGAGCAATGCGCCTCTCTCTTCCCTCTTCTCCCAACTACATCTATCTGCAAACTTGCACACTTGTTGAGTGACTTGAGTGAGTGCTAATGAAACGCCTTCCACTTTTATTTACACTCGTTGGCAGATGCTAGGGTGGTGTATCTTCACTCGACAAGGTCGACTTCTTCAACTAGTGGCTAAAGCCACTTTAACTAGCCCTAGAGGTCGACTTCTTAATTAGGGTTTGACCAATCCACAAAAGAGGATTGGATCATACATAAGTCCCAACATGATCAATCCACAAAAGGGGATTGATCTATATGATAATAACTCAATAATAATTAGAATACTCTTTGTAGTTACAATATTTCAACAGTTTGGATGAAGGATTCCTTGAGGGACGGATATTGTATTTACTTTCTTTATCGGTTGGGAATCTTCAAGAGATTCTTTGCATTGATGTCTTACAAGACTATACTTTACAGGGCACTGCAATTCACATCTTGATTTGGGATCCAGGGATTGGAGTGTTTGGTAGTCCAGATGTTGAAGGAGTTGAAATCCGAGTGGAGCGGTTGCTTGAGGAGTTGACTGGAGATCCACTACACATGATCATTCTACTCATTAAGAGCATTTTGGCAACATGTGTGGTGAGCTCTTGGAGGTACCATGTTTTGAGGGGAGAGTATTTCACTTCACACAGGTGGATATGGGACCCTAGGATCAAACACAGTTTGATCCAGCTATTGCTTGAGGACAAACAATATTCGAGCAAGGAGGACTCTAATGTCTCATTTTTTGGATTCACTTATGTTACAGATTGGAATGTCTGTCAGAGTAGTCAGTTGGGGGTGATAATGAGCTCAAGAGGTATTGAATTTTATGGGGGGCAACTCACATTGTTCATCATATTTCATCATCATGATCCATTCCGCACAGCTTTTCCTTGGTTTTATTGCATTCCGACGATTTCTCCATAATTTTGAGTTATTATTGAGCATATTTTAATTAAATTCACTAAGGATGTTATTTTGGGCATAATATGTAAAGAAACACCTTAGTATAATAGCTCATTGGAATTGGAAGAAAAAGCTCTAGAGGATGAGATGATGAAAAGTGACTTTCAGTGGTCGGAGAAGCCATAAAAGAAAATTAATCATTTTTTGGAAGA
The DNA here is from genome assembly GCA_010110895.2 of Picea sitchensis. Classification (NCBI taxonomy): domain Eukaryota; kingdom Viridiplantae; phylum Streptophyta; class Pinopsida; order Pinales; family Pinaceae; genus Picea; species Picea sitchensis. The sequence goes on from SNQJ01S0012410.1 coordinate 76,979, forward strand.
AAAAAGGTTAATTAATTAATAAAGTGATTTTATGAAAATACATTAAAAGTGAATTAAAAAATCACTTGGAGAGAAAAGGTAAACATGAGTATAAAAGAGAGATGGAGGTTTCCATTCTCTCATTATGTTGATTGATATTTTGATGTATGGCTTCTTAGCTAGAAAGCTCAAGGCACTTTGGGGGTTTTGAGGGTTTTGACTGAATAAACCCTGGAGATCAACAAGGAAGTGAAAGATTTCCCTGTTCTTGATCCAAGCTTGGCCGAGATTAAAGATTCCTCCCTCACCATTCTACACTAGTTCAGTTCTACTTCCTCCGTCAGTTTTGACAAGGGGGTGCACCAGTAAGGGTTTTATGTAGGTTGGGCGAACTAGTTAAGGAGAAGAGATTTGATTTGGCTTAGAGAATCTAGACCTACAGTAGAACTCCATCCAAGAGTGGTTGCTACCACTAGCATCTTTTTGCATCACTATATGAGGGTATTCTTCTGCATATCCATTCTATTATCCAGTGGGGTGTATTGTTCATAGTGGATCTAGTGATTTAGAGTGTGAGATCACTCCCAACAGCGAGGAGATTCATCACATGGGTTTTCTATCAGCCAATCTACATTTTGACAATATTTCCATAGATTTTGGTGGTCATCTTCAAGGAGGCCGAAATATTAGCTTGCTACAGCTAAAGAGGGCGCAATTTTGCTAGAGAAGACAACTCCTACAGCAAGGGAAAGAGTTGGGTCTTGGAGATATTTGGTATTCAGCTTGGAGAGGCTCTTGGAAGTTCATATCTTCATCTTTTATTATATTTTGGAAGCATTATCAACCAGACATTATTCTGCTATATGTATTCCAAATCTGCTCTACTATTGTATGAGGTCAACTATATACTTAAATAAAACTCAAATCTGAGGTATTTGTGGCTATTCCTTGTGTTATTTCTCTTGCATCTTGTTGTGTATATGTCTTTGTTATATCTCTATCATTTACTTGCTGCAAACTCTACAAAAACCATCATCATAAACCCTAGCGCAACTCAAGAAGACCAAATCTGCAAACTGTATGACAAAATACCACAACCACAAAACATAAAAACTTTAAATGTTCCAAGCAAAACCACTTGGGAACATACATTAAATGATCAAGGTAGTTTGTCTATCTTGAAACAAGGCTCGTGTATTTATATGTACTCTATTACATTGACTGAATAGAGTGTTCAACATATTCTTTGATGTGTATAAATAAGTGTCTACTCTCCCACATTTTCATATGCTCTTTCAGATGAGACAAAAATGAAATGAAATAGCCGAATGCCGAATGTCGAAGGTAGATGTGTGCAATTGGTCTTGACTTTAATAAATCAAGAGAAATGGCTCAAATATAAACCAATACCATATAGTTGGCATACAAACTATCCAAAATGCCACTCCAATTCCAACTCAATAGTCTATATGAATGCACTTTTCCTTTAGAGATTCGTAATTAATTGTAAAAGAATCGCAGGTATACCAATTGCAATTGAAATTGAGTAATAACAATTGAATCACATGAGAATTCACCAACATATTTCAATCTTGTTGCATCACGAGAGGCTAAGTGTTCTTACAGTCCAGTGTAAAAGTGATGTCCATGTTTCATATGTGTCAATGTGTTTCATGTGCATGTAACACTAATAAATTAATATAGACAAAAATTATATATATCTAATTTTTAATGTTAGAAAGGAAAATAAAAGAAAGAACTCACTTTTATCACAACTTCAAAAAATAACTTAACATAAATTCATCTTAGTTTTTCTTTGACAGTTTTATTCCCTTACAAATGGCTAATGAGATTTGAACCTATGACTTGATGGAGACTAAATCCCACAAACCAATTGATCATGTTTTATAAAGAATAAATTTCTTAGTTTTTCTTTGACAGTTTTATTCCCCTACAAATGGCTAATGAGACTTGAACCTATGACTTGATGGAGACTAAATCCCACAAACCAATTGATCATGTTTTATAAAGAATAAATTTTTTAGTTTTTCTTTGACAGTTTTATTCCCCTACAAATGGCTAATGAGATTTGAACCTATGACTTGATGGAGACAAAATCCCACAAACCAATTGATATGTTTTATAAAGAATAATTTTTTTATCTAATTTTTTTTATATCCTTCTAGATACTTAAAAAAAATCCAAAATTAAGACAAATCTAGACAAGTACATATTAATTCAACCAATCAAACCAAAATTTCTATCCAATTTTGCTTCCAGCTCCAGCAATTCCATTATCTGTTTAGATAGCCATTCTGTATAAATTTCCATGATTATAACAAACAAGGCCCTTTGCATGAAAAACTTGGATTGAATGAACTGACCGTTAACTCAACCAATCAAACCAAAATTTCTATTCAATTTTGCTTCCAGCTCCAGCAATTCCATTCTCTGTTTAGATAGCCATTCTATATAACAAACAAGGCCTTTTGCATGAAAATTTTGCATTGAATGAACTGACCGTAGATAAGCTATAGGCAATATCAAAATAAGATTCTTCACATTTAAAACTCTACATAACACCTCACTTTCTTGGATTTTAAGATTTGTTCAAATATATTGAACAATAATATAAAAGTCATTCGCCATCATTATCAAAACCGTCTTCCGTTTGACCATTCTTGACAAGTCCAGATGGATGACTATACTTTTTCTTATTTAATTGTATTCTATATAACCATACATCATATATGCTACTTCCATCTATCAAGATGAGCCCTGCACCCAGCCAAGGTATCCTTCACGCTGCATAGCTAGACAATTCAGGAAACAGACCATATTGAAAATTTGGAAGAAAAATAAAAACTGTAGTGAACCAACAAGCCCATATCAATTATACAACATGAATAGAAACTTTTACCACTTTCAATGATGGACTGATACCAGTATAGACATACTACATCCAGTTATGTTTTGTGCCAAGCATTTACGAATTTTTTACAGATTCAGGGTAGACGCTGTCTCTTCCTTCTGAGATTCTGAAAGAATTCATCGACATCTGCGCATGTAACAACCCTGGTAGCATCAAAAGATCCCTGGAGTAGAGTCCATCAACAAAAGGTCAGGTCAGGTCACTCTCTCTCACACGCAGACATCTTCCCCTCCAGTTGCATTTCAACCATAATAGATGTCTGGTCACAAATTTTCTAAAAAGGATTCCATAGTCTTATAGCATAAATTAAGGTTTCCCTCACCAATAAGTGCCATGGACTACACGTCAGTTCAGGAACAGAAACATGGAAATCCAAACATTTAACAGAAAAAGAAAGAAGCGCATGTGCCCACAATCTGTCCATATGCAAAGGCAAAAGGAAGACAAAGGAAAGAAGCAAGGAGAAACTCTTACCAGGAAAGACTGCAGCTCATCTGTCATTTCAGTCAAACCACTCAGAATCTCGATCTTCTGAACATGATCAAGATTCTGAAGGAGTTCCAGTTCAGCCCCTTCCTGTTGCTGCAACTTCTCTGCTCTTCTCTGTTTGGCAACTTTTTCATATTCCTCAAGAGTATCACCCTCATCAAGCAAGAAAGAAACCGCTTTGGTTCTATACAAATCATGACAATCGCTACACCTACAAAGAAACTTTCGCCAATTCTTCGGAAGAAAAAGAGGTTTCTTCCATTCCAATGAAAAGGACGGTTTGTTTACATCAGCCCTTAGCTTGCATTCTGACACCTGCACTTGAACATCAGTCCTTTCGGTGTCCTGATTTAATAGTAAACTCAAATTGGCTATCGATTTCTGAGAGGTAGTGACATCTTCCAAAGATGCATACCCTGATTTGGCCATGCAACCTGCAGCTACCTCGTTCTCACTAGCAAGTTGATCAAATTGATTGGTCTCGCTCAGGGAGACACCGGAAGGTATCAAAGATAATGCTTTTGACATTGTATTTTCAGCCTCGTGACCTGCACAACTGGGTCGCACTGATTGGTCATCATTATCTGGAGTGTTACTTATAGATGAACAAGGTTGCTTTGATTGATCATCACCCTTGGATTTGTTTCTGGTACAAATGAAGCTCTCTTCTGAAACAAAACTCTGGTCGTGCGGTACTATTGATTCTGAAGTTTCAATTTTAGTATCATCCTCTTCATTATTCTCTGCCTGCGTGATCTGCTTCTGTATTCCAATGCTCATAGCTGATCCCCCGAGTATGGATGGCACTATAATGATCTGACGATAAGACAGAAAAAATGGGCAATGGCATACACAGCCTTGGCATACAAAATCCTCATAAATAGGTTCTCCCTCCTCATCCTTGGGGACCTGCAGCAAAGTATCCAAAAATAATAGGACCAAAACAATAAGACATGTAAGAGTATTTCTTTACAGAATAACTAGGCCTTGATGCACCCTAAAAGCACACAAAACATTCATAGAAAAATAAGAGATTGTAATCTATTTGCAGAATTTAATTACAAAGAAACATACAGTTTAATTGTCTAATAACAAATAGCTGATTGTCCATTTCAGTTCAAAACCAGCATTAACAATGTGTTAACATGTGTGTGTAAGAACATTGAGCTGTGAGAAAAGTTACAAAGTGAGGTTAGAACAACAAAGGAAAGTTTTGCTGGGACAGCGACAAGAAAGGAAAATTTTGTTGGGATAACAGAAGAAAAGTTTTGTTGGAAATATTATTGGCAAGGAGCAAATTCAGGACAGCCATAGAGTTGGGATTATCAAGGAAACCATACTGCTAGAAAGAATTTATTGGCAGCGAGACAATGCCAAGTGACAAGACATGAACGGAGGTGAAGATAGGTCATCACCACATTAATGGCCCAGGTTCAAACCCCAGGAGGCATAGAGCTCTAAATTATAAGCTAGCCGAGTTTATACTTGATAAACTCGACAAGCATCAGGAGAAAAAAAAAGAAAACAGATTGTACCTGCAATTTAAACAAATGTCCTGCCATCAGACTATTTTAAAATACTTAAAACTGATAATATTTTCCTGTTCGGAAAGTTTCTATCCACCATAAATGGAGTACAACTTACCTTCTCTGTGGATTCAAGACCCAGATGGTTCTCATGGAACCAGTCTTCACAGATGCAGCATTGTATCATCTCTTGTTGATTTTCTTCTTTGGGATCAGGATTTGGTCGGTGACAGCTACAGAACAATCCCTTGAAGTTCTGATTGTAGACATTGACTACATTTTCAGAATCTTTGTCTCCCACGAGTTTACAATGGACAACCCCAAACTTAGAGTTTCCACAGTCACATCTAAACTGCCGCCTTGTCCATAGCTCCACCACCTTTCCCATGATCGAAAGAGAAAAATGATCAGCGACAGCCTCAAATGAATGTCAGGAAAAAAGATAAATAAGAACCAAACGTGTTTTGAGATGGGGTCCTTTAACTGCGTGCCCTTAAATAAAAGGAAAATCTAACTACATGTTGCACAATGTTCACATGAAGATAAAACAATAACTGTAATAGTCACATAAAGGATATGCGGGAGTCGGGACAATAGTTATCCACAGAAAAACATAGAAGTAACTTAAACACAGATCCCCTTACATCATTTAATGGAACCATTGTATACAAAGAGCCTCTCATAATACACTTCAAAGTCCAATGTGCAGGCCTTATGCACTAAGAAACAGAGAATATTCTCTATCAGGCTGTGGTATAGTGGTTGAAATGGGGTATCACTGTGCTAATGAGCTAGGTTCAAACAACATTCATAAATCCTCTGTATAAAATTGGTGAGTTTGATTAGATTCATAAGAAAGATTAATTTTTAAAAAAACAAGAAAACCACCAAACCATTCAGAGAATATTCTCTATCAGACTGGTATAGTGGTTGAAATGGGGTATCACCATGCTAATGAGCTAAGTTCAAACCCCAACATTCATAAATCCTCTGAATAAAATTGGTGCTAATGAGCTAAGTTCAAACCCCAACATTCATAAATCCTCTGAATAAAATTGGTGAGTTTGATTAGATTCATAAGAAAGATTGATTTTTAAAAAACAAGAAAACCACCAAAACATTCATAAATCCTCTGAATAAAATTGTTGAGTTTGATTAGATTCATAAGAAAGATTGATTTTTAAAAAAAACAAGAAAACCACCAAAACATTCGCATCAATTAAATGGATGCAAGGAATTGGCTTTCATTTTTAACAATAATCATATCAAAGAATTATCCTGACAATGCTAATCTATATATTTTCAATTACTATGGTGTTATTGTATTGAGATGACCAACATAAAGAGGGGATTGAACAGAATAAGAACATCAGCCCAAAACCTACATTAAAAAGAGAAAAAACAGCACTAGAGAGGAAAAGATGTCCAAACATGAGTACACTACACATGAGATGCACAAATATAAAGAAAAGAGAAAATATACCAACAATAAGAGAACGTGAAGATGTAGAATGCATGTAGGCTTAAACACTTTATATTAGAGAGCCTTAGCTCAATGAACAAAAAGATGATGATTTACAAATGATTATTGAATGTGTATTTATAGTATATACACAGGGCACCATCCCCAAAAGGAATTATGGGCTCACATATAAGTTGACTAAGTTGACCTTAACCATTACCCAGTATTAAAATAAATGAGCATAAATTGGCATAATTGAACTTAGCCACGTACATTAATGAAATAAAGTGAATCCACCGTAACTACATGTGAAGATTACCCCATTCTCAACATGTTGCATCATAATGTGTGCTTTTATTTCGTACTTAGATATAGTGTTTCTATACTTTAGCAATGTCAGACATATATATCATAATTTCTTAGTACTCTTTATCTGCCGGTTGTCCTTTTCTTATTTCATAGTAATAAGTTTCCTTTAATCAAGGACACTACATTGACTATTAAAAGTGCATTGGATATTAGTACTTAAATGTCCTTTGCTGAATTAAAAATCTATTTTTGATTTATATTCATCCATTACAAGTGATCACATATATTTGGTTCTAAGTTCTATAGAAAGAAATAAAGTAAAATCCAAATTCACTGTTTTCAAATAATATTTCCATCTTATGATGGCTTCAATGCAAAAGATACCTTTGGTCAGTTTCAATCATTTTCTCTCTATGTCACTACTTTCATCACTTTGGGTAAGAAGTGCTCTTGTGGCGTTTGTGCTTGCATTTATATGAAAGACAATGTTTTGAATTGCACGGTAGTGTTAAAATAAGGGCTTCAAGTAGTGTTCCCTTAAAATGCCAAATGCCTGATGTTTTCCTCCTGTCAATTCAAACCTTTTGTTTGTCTCTGGTAGTTTAATAAGCGCTGTGTTATTTATGAGAAGTTTCATAGTTCGTGCATGCTGATTGTTCTTTACAATATCTAATGACTTTAACTTGGATTGCTTTTATTGATACTATATGTACTATTTAATCAATCTCTTTTTGGAAGAAACAACAGTTTGAAGGTCTGGCATATAGCTTGGCATCCTTTTAAGAGTTCCAGATCTGTCTCTAGGTGAATTTCCTCTGTCTTTTGTTTTTGCTAAAGATTATGTTATGTAGGAATATCATTATAATTTTCCTAGATATGGTCAAATGAGAATATTCATCTTACCCATAAAAGTTGCTAGTACGCTTACTCTTAATCAAAATAACTAGGAATTCATATCAGCCATAAATCTAGTTGCAAAGGTTACTTTCAGTACATCAACTTCTTTTTTTAATTTTACTATGTGGTATCCTCTTCTTAAATCTATTTTGAAAAAAGATCTGTCTCTTTTAGTGAATGAACATGCTATCCATATATCCTACAACCTGTGCTCTAGTGTTGACGTGGCCAACATCAAGTTGTCGTGATACTGCTTTGACAACTCCAACAGCCTCTCCTGCACAAGTGCTTGATGCAATCGACTCAGCTATACCTATAGCGAAAAAGAAACCGAACACTATCTTCAAAAGCATGAACTTCTGCTCTTTCCCAACTTGCAGCCTTTAAGGAGTTCAATGAACTGGATCAACTAATACACTTTTAGAAACATCAATATTCTTCACAACACCATGAATGCCCTCTATCAATCGTATGTGGGTCAGCTATACGATATTCAAACAGATACTTGCAACCCTATTTGAAATTTTCACCCATGTTCGGAGATTCCCAAGGGCTATCAGTAAGAAATCTCTCAGCAAATAAAAAACAAAAAAAAACTGCAAATATCAAGTGTCTATGGTTGTATTTCGGTCGATCAAAGGAGTTAATGGTAATCAAAGTGTGTAGATCGAGCTCGGCTCCTGTGATGGTGTGATGAGTTTCTCAATTTAGTTATAAACTTGTTCTCTAAACAGTGAGAGGTTGTTGTGTGCCGAGGGGAGTTTCTGGGTTCTTCAAATATATATGTTATATGTTGGAAATCCAACATCCTCACATTGCTCAACTACCCACATTTTGGTCGAGCACCCACAATTAAGGCCTGCGTCTGCTTCCTTCTCACCAAACTGCATGGCGCTTACCTATGGCTAGACAAGCCTTACCCCATTGACCATGATACAATGCACATGGTTTTGGTCTTCCCACTTCTGGCAAGGATCCCACTGATACCCTCAAGACAAAAGATGCAGCCCAAGAGGAAATCTACGCTCGATTTGGAACACTAAGGGGGAAGTGAGAGGTTGTAATCCCTGAAATTAATAATCCAACAGTTAGATTTGCAACATAGTTATTGGCCTGCAAACTTATACGGAAGTGTCTAAAGGATGAATGCTCTCCTGGGGTCATCGTCGTTGCGAAGCGATGTGCTGGAGCAACTCATATTGCCTAGACTCAGTACCTACTGAATGAGTTTATCGAAGATTGTTTGGATGCTCAAAATTGTGGCAAGGAGTTTCATTACAACTGGGTTGTCCTCTTGTTGGGGATGATTTTATGGAGGTTGCCATTGTGGCATGAAGAGGATGTGGTGGGCACCCCACAGTTTGTTGCCCCCTGCTTCCTAGGTCTCTAATATTCTAAGGACCCAACAGTCCAAGCAGACATCACGAAGGCTTTCCGAAGGTTGTTCACAGATTTGATTGTTGCCTCCAATGAGACAGTTCGCATCGTTGAGCAGGCCTTTAACAAGGTATGCGTATTACCTTGATTTTCAATGTGATTTTCATAATGTTTTCATTTATCCTCGCGCAACCAACGACAAGGCCAAGGCCACGCTCCCCTTCTGCATTACTGAAAGGGATATCCTAGAAGGAGTCGCAAAATGGTCAATCGACTACCAACCTCCATTTTTTGAGGTACAAACCTAGTTCAAGGTCATAACCAAGGAGTGACCGAAATAGAGACGAGCTACGATTGATGCATGATGTCACGACAAAGCCATTGGATCCAAGACACAAAAATCTAGTTCCAAGGACTAGGAATCACCAAATTATGAGAAAATATCGAGCACAGAAGGGTCCAACGCAGAGAAATATGGGGTCAGGGAACGAAAACAGTCTTCCAAAGGTCAAGGTCCACCCCCTATTAACCTAGACCCTAGCATAGAGGAAGATTGTACACTCTCACCACTTACTACTCGGATTGAAGAAGAAGTCCCCGTGCCTTCTGCCTGACCGAACATCTGCCCTAGTCAAGATTTGGGGAAACGCCAACGAACGAATACCATGAAGGAGTCAGAGGCTAGCTCTCCAACACCACAGGTTGGCCAACACGTCACCAAATTAGTGAAGGAGCTTCGCACTCAACTATCCAAATAGAAAATTTTCCAAAACAATATGGTGGGGAAGTTTGACTCTTTGTGTCAATCATTGGCTTTACCCTTGCCACCGAAGTTTCCTCAAGACCCACAGTCTATCGAGGCTCCAGGCATGAGCCAAAGAAGAGTTTTGAGTGTCAACCCGTTGGTCGTGATCCCAGCTGACTTGGCTAAGACAGAGCTTAATCTTACACAAGTACCTACTGTCGATCTACAGGGTTTTGTTACTACCATACTCTACGAGCTTGGGGAGAGGCACCAAACTCTTACTCGAGCACATGACCAACTACGCCTTCAATTTGACCAAGAAATCACAAGTCATGCGAACACCAAGTCCCAGTTGCAAAAGGAATTATGTGCAGACCAAGAAATTGAAATTTCTCGATAAGATCTCTAAACATTTCATCTTGTTGAGGTCGCCATGCACAAGGATACCAAGACCCAACATGAAGCTACTCTAGCCAATAGCACCAAACTATACACTGTTGTGGACGAGGCATATTCACGGGTTTGTCCACCCGAATAGGCACAGCCAAATATCCCAACACCACAAAAACTCAGGGAGGTCATCAAGCGCCTTCAAACTTTAGAATCACAGAATACAACACTTTGCGCGCAGCTTCAACAAATAACAGTGAAGGAGACAAAGCTATAGCAGAAGATTGCAACGATCGAGGCATTTGTCCGAGACAACCATAATATGTTGAAGGACATTTCGAGGGTGGTTGAATACAACTTCACATTATGGAATCATTTGCAAAACCACTCCAAATTGAGTTCCATTTATGATAGAGTTCGAGCGGCGGAGGCTGAGGTTGCCCAACAAAAGAGCAGCTTGGCTTCGCTACCTCCAGGCAAACGCTAAGTTGCAATGACAGTTATCCCAACCAAGACTACAGAGATTATTGTAGCAAAGGCGAAGCAGCAAATCATTTCAACATTAGCCACAGATGCGATCAATAAGGCCCTGACCTTTTATACTCAATTAATTGCCGCACAGCTTGTCATCACTTTGATGATCAAGAAGAGATGTAAACAATGGACCCGACAACTCCTTAGGTTACAACGACCGATGTGAACGAAGTCGTTCAACTAGTGCAAGAACTTCACAACACCCTCAATGACTCTGATAATCAATTCAAGGAGTTCCTTCAAAAATTCCTAAAGCCAGCTCCGTCTATCGCATCGATCACTCCATGAGGCCATTGGCTCAATGACTAGCGAAATAATAGTGGCAGGGGCCTGTTGGCACCCAAAGTTTTGGGATAGAGATTGTACACGCGCACAAACAAAGTTGTGCACACATTTCAGTGTTAAGAGCAATCCAACACTGTGCGTAATGGATGACTTGAAGCGTGTGCGCCAACGTGAATTTTGCTAATGCATGCGAGCCTAAGTTTTGCTAATGCGCATCAGTCCGAGTTTTGACAATGCACGCCAGAAATTAAGAAGACACCGCATGCACGCTGAAATCAAGAAAAGAATCTTCGAGAATGATTACTTCAAGCAGCACGTGAAATCGTGGAGCAGTAAGGGGATGAGATGGCAAGGCAGTTAAGACTGCCATGACTCCAAAGAGATTACGTAGACTGCATGCAAGTGACAAAAGTGTGCGGGACTGGTAGTTAGAAGAGCGAGTGGAGCAGAACTGAAGGGGACAGAGCGCCAGAGTAGAGAAGATGATAAAAGGGAGCAACGACGACAAAAATAGAGTTACTCAGTTGGCCAGTCAGTCAACTAGTGGGTTGCTCATGTTCTATGAAGAGTCTGGCTATGTTTTGTAATATGTGTGGTTGTGAGTCTAGTTTTGTAATACCTACAAAGTCTAAGAGAAAACACATGGCGCCATGTAATGAACCACTATGAGAATGTATAAAAGCGTTGAGCATTGTTTTTGTCAATTGATGAGTTGCTTGATATATGTATGTGACTGGTTGAATGAATATAGTAAAAGCTGCAACGATTCCTATTCTATAATGTGTTGATCATGTGTCCAATGAATGTATGTGTTGTCATTACATGTTGTTAATTGTTAAGCATAATGCGATGGAATGTATGAGTGTCAACTCGAATGGATTCCATGTGTAATTAACCCTTCATCACCGACACAAGACCATATGGTCTTTGTGATTCTCATGGCGTCTCAGGTGAGACCTTCTTTAGTCTTTGGTTGAGGATTGATATGTCAACGCCTTGAGGTTTTTGTTGGTCAACTTTGGACGAACCTTGGATCATCAACCCCCCAGCATTAAGGACACGCGCAAGCGAGCCAACAAATTTGTATAAAAATTTGAGCAAATTTACAAAATTGATTAAATTTCCCAATTTGGATGAGGTGCAAAAAGTTGGCTATGTGCTAAAATCCAATGTGGAGGACCCACATGGAGTCCAAGGCACAAGTGGTTGGCATGACAAGGTCAAGTTAGAGGAACCATGGAGGTCAATAGAGTGACGTGGTATCATCAAAAGCTGGTAAATGGACACTACAATACACATGTCATGCCAGACAAAAAGGATGACACGTCAACAAGGAAAAATCAAAAAAACAAAGGTGTTGAAAGGTAAAAGCAGACCACAGAAGGATGGTTGTGGGAGATAATATTGCTATTGGGGCGATTCTAGATCTGTTTGGGAAAACAGCGATTGGACGATTCATTGGGAAAGTTGTTAGTCTGGTTGCCCTTAAGATCTGGGTAAAAGAGAAATTAGTTCTGATGATCTGTTATTGTCCTGTGTCTCATATACTAGCTCGAGGATGGATAAGTTTCCAGTTCCAATGTCGAAAGGATATGGAATTAATAATGAGTAAAGAATGGGGATGGGGTCCCTCGGGGTTGGCCCTTCAGGAATGGACCATATCTTTCGACCCATTGCGGGAGTCTAGAATGACATCCAAAATTTGGGCAACACTACCCAATCTATCGATCATTTTTTGGAATGAGCAGGCCTTCCAATCTATAGGGGATAAGATAGGTACTTTTCTCAGCAGTGAGACTAGATGGGAGGAAAAAGAGGATCGTAGATGGGCCAAGGTGCAGGTTGTTGTTGGCCTTAAAAAAAGTCTCTCTAAGGAAATTGAGCTGGTGTGGGGACATTTTAGTTGGTTATAGAAGATCAACTATTGGAGAATTTCTTTTCACTGCTACAATTGTCATCTAGTGGGACACGTTCAAGCTGAGTGTACCAAAGCCAACTCGGTTTTCCCTCCGTTCAAAAAGACCTGGAAACGCAAGGCACCAACAAGAGAACAAGTTAGCTTCCGAAGAATGTGCTCTAATGGAGACTCCATTGAAAGCCAAGCGCAATGTAATATCTCTCCTGTTCCTTCTTTCAAAAAGACTAAGTCCCTCATTCTTACTAACTCTTCTCCGTCCAAAGGTCCTGAATTTTGCCCTTGTTCCCCTTTGGCTAGAGTGGCTCCTCCCTCTAAAAAGGAGGTTGGTGGAGGGCTCTGTTGAACCTATGAAGGTAGAAGTACCATCGAAAGACTTAAAGAAAGATGATTTTGTAGTTGGGGACGATGGGATCCCTTCTCCTCTAGTGTCTAAATTTAATCCCAGTAATTCATCAAAGAAAGCATCCTCCTTCGATCAGGTTTCTCTTCCCTCCTCTCGTTCTCATCAATCTGTTAGATCGGATTACTTGATGTGTTCAAAAATAAAGAACGTGGAAGACTCCTCATGAGGAGGGGGTCTAGCCTTAGATAAAGGACAGGAGGGACAGGCGGGAAGAAAATCCTTCATTTCTCTTGCCCAAACTAAAGCTTTGAAGGAAATTAGGAGTGGTCGGCAGACAACCATTGATCGGGCCCTTAGAGCAGGAGCAACCCAAGAAGGAGTGAAAAGATGAAATTTCTATCCTTTAACGCCAGAGGAGTGGGGAGCGCTCCTAAAATACAAGCTCTCAAGCAGTTGATAGAAATCACGAATCGGGACTTAGTGCTTATCCAAGAAATAATGTGCCAAGCGATGAAGGCTAAAGAAGTTTTCAATTATTTTTTGAAAGATTGGACCCTTATCGCAGTTGATACGATGGGCCTTTCTAGGGGTCTTCTAATAGTTGTAAAACCTTGTTTGTCAGTGTTAAACTCGGTTCTCTTTTCCTCGAGGATTTTTCTTGAGAATTTGAATAAAGAATTGAACTAGTCCTTGAGCATCCTCAATGTCTACGGACCTTACGCCAATAGACTTCCTTTTTGGGAGGCGTTGGGGAACTCAGAGATGAAAAAAGAAGACAATATGATTTCATGTGGAGATCTAAATTTCACGTTATCCTTGAGGGAGGTGTGGGGGTCCAGAGCTAGGCAGGACCCTCAGGAGGGTTTCATTATGAATTGGATTGAAAAGCACAAATTGGTTGACATTGAGCCAATGAAAATATCTCAAACTTGGAGAAATGGGAGAAGAGGGGAGGACGCAGTTGCCAAAAGGTTGGATCAATTCCTGGTATCGAAAAACCTATTGGCAAAAAACTGGAAAATCAAATCCAAAGTGGTTGTTGGGGGCATATCCAATCATATGTCAATTTTTTAGACATTTGTGTCCCTTCCAAATCCCCTCCAGCACCGATGAAGTTCAATCATGCTTGGTTGAGCGTAAAAGAATATCAAGTTTTGATTAAAGGATTGTGGTGCCCGTTGGATGACAGCTCTGAAGGATCATTCATGAGTCAATTTGCCCAAAATATATATAAAGTCTCTCAGGCCACAAAGGAGTGGGCTAAGGCATATAACAAAAAGGTTAGCATGGAGTTATGCAAGATTGAAGACCGTCTGGGGGAAATTCTAATAGGAGGCAACCTAGGTCTTGTATTTGAATCCATCTCTACTGAGTTGAAAGCTCTTCTCCAGAAAAAAACAAGATTTGCTTTCTTACGAAGAAGCCAAGTGGTGACTGAAGAGTCAAGCCCTTTGGCTTAAGAAGGGTGATGGTAATACTAAATTTTTTCATAATTTTGCCCGTCAGAAAAAACAAACCAACTCCATTTGGGAAATTAAAAATTCTAGAGGAGATCTAGTCTCTTCCTTTCAAGACATTTCCTCAACTAGAACGAATTACTTCTTAGACCTTTTCAAAGAGCCTTCGGGATGCCCAATCGAAAATATTTTAAAAGTGGTGTCTCTTTACCCAAAGGTAGTCTTCGATGAAGACAATGTCTCCTTGAAAGTAGAAATTTTGTCAAAGAAATCATATCCTCCCTTGAAGCCTTTCATAAAGGAAAGAGCCATGGCTCGAACGATCTCACGACAAATTTGTTCCTAGATTTCTTCAATTTGTAAAAAGAGGATCTAAAGAAGGTAGTAAATGAGTCCATGTCATTGGGCAAAATTTGGCCATCGTTCAACAAAACTTTATTGGCGCTCATTCCAAAAAAGAAAGACTCTTCCTCTTTTGATCCACAATTCTATCTGTAAAAATTAAAAGCATGCAGCAACAGTAAGACTGATACACAAGAATATAAAATGCTGCACAAATACAAGTACGCAAAGAATGAAAGAAGAACACTGGAAGTGAGAAGTAAATGACTATTCCTTATTTTTTAGCAAGAAGGCACCCTTTTTATCAGATTGGGCAAATTTTGTTTACAGCAACAACAAGAGACTTGCTACTTTATTTCTGACTGACCAACGTTGTTTCACTTTCTATTAGTTAACTGCCTAACAGAAAATCATGCTAATTCTTTATTAGGACCTGCCCTACTCAACTGGACTAGCGAGGGCAGTTTAAAATAGAAATAGCTACGGACGCCCTCTTTGGTGGCCCAATTCCTCCCAGTTTAGATCCGGAAGTGTCCTTGCTTCTGCTAGCAAGTGAGGGAAAGAACGTTGCAATGTTGTTGGAGACATCCACTTGGCCTACGTAAGTGTCTGACCTTTGCGGCCCATAAGGTAAGAAACATAGTGTTGTTGGCGAGTGTTCGAGTCTGAGAGTCTAAAATGGTGTCTGTGAGTAGAGGAGACTGCAAATCTGGTATATTGTCCACTAGATGATGTACCATAACAGTTTCCTCAAGGAGTGGTGGCTCTAACAACGTGAGATTGTTGACATTGAGCACATCGTGGATGCCAAGTTGTGGTGGCAAGTCCAGGCGATGGGCATTCTCGCCAATTCTTTCAAGCACAGTGTATGGACCATAGCAGAAAGGGTGGAGCTTTTGATGTTGTCCTCGAAAGCGATGTTTGTCCAGTGATAGCCATACTCGATCGCCAGGCTAAAAAACCAATGGTGTGCGTCGTTTATCATGCCTCTGCTTCGCACGCTCCTGTGTTGTTTGCAATGCCTCTGCTACTTGGGAATCTCGTTGTGCAATGTTGTGGATGAAACTATGTGTTGATTGTTGTTCTTGTTGTTGTCTTGTAGACCCTAGGGATGCAAGAGTGAGTGGTAACTCTGAGGGCGCACTTGGCTGAAATCCCAGACAAACCTCGAAGGGTGAGAATCCTATGGAGGAGTGGGTGGCCCTGTTATAATTGTGTTGAATGACGTGCAGATAAGAGTCCCGCTACTTGTTTTTGGCAAACTAGCTGTGAAGAGAGTGGACTAGAGTCTGCTTGACAATCTCTGTTTGGTCGTCAATTTGGGTCTGAAATGCAGTGGAGAAACGAAGTTGGCATCAGAGCGAAGACCATAGAGTACGCCAGAAGGTACTGAGGAAGCGGGAGTCGCGATACGAAATGATACTACTGGGTAATCCGAAATGGGGCCACACATGATGGAAAAAGAGCTTGGCACTTTGCACAGCAGTTGTAGTTTTATGACTAGGAAGAAACAGAGCCATCTTAGAGAATTGACAAACTACTACCCAAATAGCATCATACTTGCGAAATGTGGTAGGGAGACCACTCAGAAAGTCCATGGAAATGGATTCCCATGGATGAGAAGGAATTGGTAGAGGTTGGTAGAGGCCATGGAGACTGTTAGATGGCTTACTTTGTGAACACAGGGAGCAAGTACAAATGAATTGTTCCACATGTTTGGACAGTGCAGGCTAGTAGAAATGGTGTTGGAGATTGAGGATGGTTTTGGCTATGCCAAAATGCCCGTCGCAAGAAGAGGTGTGTGCTTCTCGGATTAGAATGAGACGGTCTTCAGTCTGCAACACGCATAACTGATTGAGTTTGTAGAGCCACCCTTCACGGATGGTGTAGTCAAGAAATGGAATCTGGTTGATGACTGTAGGTTGTTGCAAAGCACGCCAGACTTCTTTGAAACATGGATCTGTAGCATACATGTCCTTCCATGCATCATAAGCTGCACAACGCACTTCTAAAATGTGCATAACCTACATTGAGGGCCGACTTAACAAGTTTGTTGTCTAACTGGAGGTCCCCTTCTTATATTTAATAACCAGGTGAAATTATTGAAGATACGTTGCCCACTTTAAATGGCATTGTTCTTGCATCTTACTTTGGGAATTGATGAATATCAACGGATGGTGGTCGATATGTAGGATGGTATCTTTACCCAGAATGTTGTGGCGCCATTGCTTGAGTGTTTGTACCAAGCTATAGAATTCCTTGTCATATGTGTTGTAGTTGACTTTGGCTTCTGTAAGACTCTCGAAGTGATATGTTATCAGATGACCTCCTTGTTTAAGTACAAGTACAGCCCCAATGGTGAATTGAGAGGCGTTTGTCTCAATCTCAAAGGGTTGATTCATGTCCAACAGTCTCAGAACAAGGGTTGAACACAATGTTGTCTTCAATTTCATAAAATGACGCTTAGCCTTTGGAGTCCACCGAAAATTTGCTTGATGTGACAGTTGATGCAGAGGTCGAGCCATCTATGAGAAGTGGGAGACATTTTCTATAGAAATTGATGCCCCCTATGAAACTTTTGAGGTCATACGTGTTGGAGGGTGTTGGCCATTGCTCCAAAGCCTTCACCCTCGAGGGATCTGGGTGCACACCTTGGGTATCCACTATGAATCCCAAGTACTGGACGAAAGTCTATCCAAAGGAATTCTTTTCTTTCACTTGTAACTTATGCTCGCGCAGCAGTTCAAGCACTCTGCGCACATGTTGCAAATGGTCTTGCCAAGAGTTACTAGAGATCAAAATATCATCCAAATAAATAACGACAAACTTACCCGGGTGTGGTTTGAAGATGTAATTAATGAGGCGCATGAATGTGGTTGGTGCATTTGTCAGCCTGAATGGCATTACCATCCCACTCGAAAAGCCCAAATTTGGTCTTGAACGATGTTTTCCATGTGTTAGTTGTCTTCATGCGCACTTGATGATACCCGACTATCAAGTCCATCTTAGTGAAGAAGCAAGCCCCTTGTAGGTGGTCCAACAAATCCTCGATTCGAGGAAGGGGATATCGGTTTTTAACAGTGGCTTTATTGAGGGAACGATAGTTACGAGGCACCACTCAGAAGTTTCTTTCTTTGGGATAATAAAGGCAGGGGATGCACAGAGCGACGATGAAGGCTTGATGTGGTCGGATTCCAAAAGCTGGCCAATTTGGCGTTCAATTTCAAAAGCTTCTTGAGGTGCGAGGCGGTAGGAAGGGGTGTTGGGTAAGGATACGCCTGGTATGAAGTCAATGGAATGCTCAATAGAGCGAGACGAGGGTAGTCCTATGGGTTGCGTAAAAACATCAGCAAATTCATCGAGCAAGGGGAGCATGTCCGAAGGTGTAGGAGTGGACAAATTATCAATTTTAGCAAGGCACACTAAGCACAAGGAGACACATTTATTGATACTGACTTGCTTAACGATTGCTTTGCCGATAAGTGACGAAGTGGGTTTGGGAGCAAATGATGTGAGAACATTTGTGCACCCGTCCAGTTGCAGATGATATTGGTGGGATTTGGCATGGTATACAGCATGTCGAGCTTATTGGTATAGGAGGTCGAGTAATAAATCTGCATAATCCATAGGGGAGACATCACATGTGACTATATCGCGAAACGGACCAATGGCGAAGATGACTGCACAACACCTAGAAACTGTGAGGCGAGGGCCACCCTTTTGAACCCAAGCAAGTTGGTATGGGGCTGGGTGCGAAGTAGTGGGTAGTTGAAGGCGTTGTACCAAGTCCTGTGAGACAATGTTTTTTTGGCTCCCATTGTCCATAATGAGGGTGGACAACTCGTGTTTGATCTAGCAATTATGGGTGAAGAGAGGAATAGTAGATGTCCCTGGTTCATTGGCGATCATTAAAATGAGGGATGGATCTACTTCAGTAGGGTTATCAAGGGAAACCACTTCAAGATTTGCAGGGGAGTCAGTCGGAGCAATCTCGACAAACAAAGTTTTGTTGGTGCGCAAATTCTTAAGTGGACGATGGTCGACAAAAGAGTGTGAATTGGTCTTATGGAAAGAATGTCAGGGCGCATTACGAGATGAGGTGGGGAAGGACTGTGGGCCAACTAATGGAAGAGTAGGAGAATTACCAAGAGTGGATGGTTTGGCTCGAGCTTGAGGAGAATGGAGTCGAGGTACCACCTTACGTTCCACGGCCAAGGCCCGAAAAAAAGCCTTGTCCAAGGAAGTATTGTCGAACATATCTACTTCACAACAAATGCTTAACAATAAGCCAAAATTGAACTTGACAATCAATACCTCTTTCGAATCAGTGATGTGGAGTTGGATCCGCAGTTTGCAGAAGATGTCGATGTATCCTTGGACGAACTGACTGGCAAGTTGTCGGAGCTACAACCATCTAGCGAGGAGGTTCTGGGGATAACCTGGTGTGTAGAAGCACTCTTTGAAAGCTTGGAAGAATCCATCATACGTCGTAATGTGTGGTGTCGGTGTCTCGACCGGGTCGCCTCTGTCCATGACGTAAGAATAATTCTCCAACTAAGTGTCCCACCATGTTTGTGTAATATGCCCTCAAGTTGCAAACCAAGGATTTAAGCTTCATGCCTTCGATCATCTCAGGACTTCTATGAAAGTATGTGGAAAGACTGTGAAGCCAAGAATCGACATTTTCGCCATTCATTTGGCCCGCAAACTTCGGTAATTGGAAGGGTGTATTAAGCTGCATGGGCATTTGAACTCTGCATTGTTGCAGACGAAGTAGCTCTTGGAGAGCCATCGTTAAATCATGAATTGGAGTTGTGGCAGTGGATGCAAAATCCTCTGTGGATGGCTCTCTTCGCAACGGCATAATTTTCATTCACATAAGCACATTGAGAAGGCACCCAGTACCTTGAGGAGGGCGTACTGGAAGTCCTGAGAAGAACGTCCATCTCTGAGAAAAAAGAAATTGTTGAATGGTCTCTCTTCTGAATTCCGTGGCTGAGCAGAAGTTGGCTTGGATCAAGGCTCTAATACCAATTGATCCACAATTCTATCTATAAAAATTAAAAACATGCAGCAACAACAAGACTAATACACAAGAATATAAAACGTTGCACAAATACAAGTACGCAGAGAATGAAAGAAGAACACTGGAAGTGAGAAGTAAATGACCATTCCTTATATTTCAGCAAGAAGACACCCTTTTTATCAGATTGGGCGAATTTTGTTTACAGCAACAGCAAAAGACTTGCTACTTTATTTCCAACGGACAAGCATTGTTTCGCTTTCTATTTAGTTAACTGCCTAACAGAAAAATCATGCTAATTCTTTATTAGGAATTGCCCTGCTCAGCTGGACCAGCGAGGGAAGTTTACAATAGAAACAGCTATGGACGCCCTCTTTGGTGGCCTATCTTTAGAGGATTTTCGTCTGATCTCATTTTGTAACCTCATTTACAAACTCATTACAAGATAATAGCCTCACGCATTAAACCTATATTCACTGGCTTTATTTCGAAAGAACAATTTGGGTTCTTAAATGGTCGTCAAATCCATGAGGCAGTGTCCATTACACAGGAAGTCCTTCATTCTTTCAAGACAAAGAGACTCTCTGGGTTTATAGTGAAATTAGATCTTGCTAAAGCTTCTGACGAGGTCAAGTGGATCTATGTGAGATTGGCTCTTATACAATTGGGTTTTAGCCTTCATACTGTCAATTAGATCATAGATTGCCTTGAGTCCTCTTCTCTCTAAGTTCTTATTGATGGATCGCCTTCTTCCTATATTCGCCCATCCAAGGGAATCCAACAAGGATGCTCCCTTTCCGCTTTCATCTTCCTTCTGGTAGTTGATGGATTGAGCAGGCTAATAGATCAAGCCAAGGAAAGTAACACAATCAAAGGAATTAAACTGTCTCACGGTCTCTCTTTCTCATTTGCTTTTTGTCGATTATGTCATTTTATTTGGTGCAGGACTGGTGTAGGAGGTCAAAGCATGGGCGGATATTCTAGATTTTTTTTGTAAAGCTTCAAGAATTAAAATAAGTGTTGCTACATCAGTGATCTTAACATGCACCCTGGAGTAGAGAGTATTGAACCAGTTAGAGGAATCCATGCTTATAGATATGAAAAGCTTCGAAGCAGGTACCAAATACCTAGGATTCTTTCTGAAGGCTAATGACTATTCATATGAAGATTGGGCTTGGATTATCAAGAAAGTTCAGAATCGTATTGCTTCCTAGTCCCACCGATGGTTATCGAGGGGTGGTCGTCTGATGATGATTAACTCGATTCTAAATAGTATTCCTAGTTACTGGGCCATAATTGTCAAATTCCCTAAAGGAATTGTAAACAAGATTAGAAAAGTTTGCTTTCATTTCCTTTGGAGAGGAAGTAAAGATATAGGTGGATCATACCTTGTGAAATGGAAAAGGATCGTTGAGCCTAAAGAGATCAAGGGGTGGGGGGTCAAAAACATCTTGTTATTTACCAAAAGTTTAGTTGCAAAAAGTTTGTGGAGGTTGATCCATAACAAGTCGATATGGGGGAAAGTTATTGCTGCAAAATATTTCGCGGGTCAGTCAATGGAACATTGGATCAGAAATCCCAGGAAATTCAAGTCTCTGAGGTCAATCGGATGGAATGCTTTAAGGGATGCGTATCAGCTCATAGGTGATTGGTTGTGTTGGCAAATAGGAAATGGTCGCAAGGTGAGAATAGGCGAGGACCCTTAGATCATGGGGAGCGGGAGGATTTAAATTATCGAACGGTCTGATAGAAGAGCTTCATATACAAGGGATATACAACTTGTGGGATGCGAAGTTAAACAATGTGGATGGATATAGAAGAAGTGAGTGGAAATCTACGAAAATACTCGACTTGCCAAAGATACATGTTGAAGAGTGGCAATCTCATTGTAAACTTTTGTACTCCAACTTCATTAAGCTGGAAGAAGATGAAGAGGATGTAATAGCTTGGGGCAAAAATGAGAAGTCTGGAACTTATACAACTAAGCTCGATTATCAAGTTTTGGTTCTAAATGGTTATGACGATGTAACAAAACTAGTGGAAGCCGTTATGGAAGGCCAACTCTCCTCTTCAAGTTAAAATCCTTTCTTGGCTGGCAATTGAAAATAAAGTGTTAACATGGGACAACAGTATTAAGCTAGGATGGGTGGGCCTTGGATGGTATGTTGTATGCTGAGAAAGTGATGAAACGGTTCAGCATCTATTCATCAATTGTTCGTTTGCGCAAAGAGTGTGGCATGCAGCCTGTGTCGATCTTAAGATTGGTATCAAGGCTGAAAGGAGATATTAAATCTTGGGTAGGTGAATGGATATCCGACAATCATGACCTAAGGTATAGATCTCTTGTCACTTTTCGCTGTGTATTTTATATGGTGGGCACGGAATTCCTATATATTCAAAAATAAATCTATTCTTGAGGAAGTAATAAGTGGGTTAATATGCAAGCTTGCACGCGAACACATTCATAAGGAAAAGATTTCAAAACCCAAAATTGTTAAAGCGCCTAAAATTGATCAGGAGATTCCATGGAGTTTTTTCGACGGGGCAAGCCAAGGCCACCTTGCGCGATGCGAAGCAGGAGCAGTGCTACATATCTTTGTTTCTCACTATTACAAGATTCATTGCACTCCAAGTAGGGGGTCCAATACTAAGGCAGGGTTGGCGACGCTTTGGGCGTTATTATTCATGGTGAACTCCCTAAACTTACGTAAAGTTCATATCTTTGGTGATTCTAAAGTAATAGTGGACCGGATAAATGGGAAAGGTGAAATTCAGGTTGCTTGCTTAGTTGCTCGAAAAGGGCAAGTAAGAGAATTCTTGGCAAGGCTGGACTGGTACTCTTGCAATCATATATAGAGATAGATGAATTCGGAAGTTGATAAGCTTTCAAAAGAAGCTCTTGAGCTCCCGAATAGTACATTTTGTTTTTAAGAATATTATGAAGGTCGTGCAATGGAAGGAATAACTTTCTATTTGTAGAGCAACTTAGGAGAAATTGTATAGATGTTGAAAATGCAATGAAATGTAAAGCAAGGAATATATTTTGAAAATAGCATGAAAAGAATAATGAATGACCTTTGATAGAAAGGAAAGCCCAAAAAGAAAAGTTGAACAGAAAAGCCAATGTAGTCCTTAGCGAATAGAAATATGTATATTTCTTTTCTTGGAAATATATAGTTTTTTCTTTCTAGAAAAAATACACACACACATGTATATAAGAATAATAAAATAATATATGTGTGTGTGTGCATGCGCACGTGCATCCACACAAATGAGCTTGGAGAAAGTGCAAAAACTAAACAAAAGTGACAACTTCATAGAGCCATAACTTCCGACTTAGAACTCCAAATTAAGCATGCTTATAGCAATTGGAAAGCTAATTCAAGCGGAACATTTTAGAAGGTTTAAGTGTTCAAAATATCCATGTGGTTGTCTCAAAAAGTTGCAGAATCAGAGCTTCTAATTTTGATGGAACAATGTAACTGTCAATATGCATAATCTCCAAAGTAAGCAAAAAAAAAGTTTTATGGTGATATAAGAGTGTACCAAAGGTGAAATTGACTAAGGATGATTGTATGAACATTATAATGGTGCTTTCACAATGGATTGGAGACACGGCTAGATGGATAAAAGCATGGTAGTCTAAGGTGTATATTAGCTCACAGGTTGAATAATTGGATCAATGATGGATAAAGATTGAGTGGAATCATAGAAGCACTCTTGATATGCAAGGATATTCAAGTTGAGATTATCATAGAAATGATTGATGGTGGATGTCCTTGCAAATTTGATTCTAGGTTAATCAAGAAAAAAGAAGGGATTAAGAGTATTTGATGTTGCCTTAGCCAAAATGTATGTAATGCATTGATTCGGATCAGCATACGTAGGTTGGTCGACATAGAAGAGTTATGTGTGGTCTTGGCTAGTATGATTGGTTATTATATACAGCACATTAATAGTGAAAGGTATAATGAGTCTAGAGGTTGCCAGGGAAGAAAAAAGACATCATTATGCATAAGAATGATGTGAGTCCTTAACCTCTAGAGGTAAGGAAAGGCAACTTGTCAATGAAGGATTGAAAAGCATGATCGCAAAGGAGGCAACCATGGAGAGTATGGATGATAAAGTAGAATTGTTGAGGAAATAGAATATGCATGCGAAGCGATGGATGAACCATGCGATGGTTGAACTATCTCCATGGTAAATTGTATGTATGCTTGGAAAAGATACAGGCTATAAATCAACGGCTTATGTGTAAAGAAGGTGAAGTAAACAATGAACTTCTACTCAATTGAGAAGCTTCTAGTGGAGAAATAAAGCGCTCCATTGAATGGGTTGTCTTGATAGACAAAATTGAACTTCATAGAGAATTCTCCATAGAAATGAAAAATAAAATCAGAATTGGATAAAGATTGAAGACAACTAGAGATGAAAGTATGAGATACCTTATGATGGAGGTTCAATTGTTTGAGGATGTTGCAACATTAAGGAGATGATTCCAACAATAAACAAGAAGTGTTGGAATAAGATGAAGATGTGTTAACCCCAAGATTTTCACCCTTGAAAATCTTGAGGGTTAAGAGTCGGCATGCATTATTTCGGCTAGCATTTTGAGATTCTCCCAAAGTTTAGTACTTGTGGTCAGTGAAGGTTGGTTCCCATTGGTGACAAGTATATGATCAGTACATAGTTGTTTAGTTCTGTTAGATTTTTAGGGTAAGGAGAAAACAGTAGTCTCCTTTTAAAATTCAAAGCAAAACTCCTTTAGATCTGAAGTGCAAAACAGCATATAGAGCAGTGACAGTAGAATAGGGCTCTGATCTAACAGTGAGATGAAAACCCTATCTTAACAGTGATATTCCAATCCTCTAAATAAGGCAGCAGAGATCTATGCAAATACACTAACAGTAAACTCAAAACAAAGAGAGACAAAAACTCAGATCACAAACAGAGATATCAATACTCTCTAAATATATAACAGCAGTTTTCTAATTACCTCTAAATATATAATGCCAGCTTTCTAATAGTGATTTACAAATGTAATTCAAAAGATTCTTAGACCAACAGAGAGCATATCTCTTCACAATTTAACAGCAGATCTATATTGAAATTCTCAAGCAAACAAAGATTGAAGATTCTTTCAAGTAAAACAACAGATCAACAATGATACAAGATCTCTTTCTTTCAAATAGCAAACAGGGTTACTTGAATTTAAATAAC
The DNA here is from genome assembly GCA_010110895.2 of Picea sitchensis. Taxonomy (NCBI): domain Eukaryota; kingdom Viridiplantae; phylum Streptophyta; class Pinopsida; order Pinales; family Pinaceae; genus Picea; species Picea sitchensis. The sequence continues at coordinate 102,207 of SNQJ01S0012410.1, forward strand.
TCAGATCTGAACTATCAGCAGAAGCACATTAGAGACATACTTGGCAGTAGCCTTACCACTAAAGATGATGCACAACCATAGAGAGAATAGGTATTGAGTTTTATGCTCCGCCAGGTTTTGTCTGCATCTATTAGAGATTCATAAGCCACCGATTGAAATAACTTTTCATGCCACCGTAGTCAAGATAAATAACCAAACCCCAACAATAAACCTCAAATCCCGCTAGAAATCCAGGGTTACACCCGTATTTAGTTTCCACAGCCTATCAATTTCGTGATAGGAGGCGACTCTTCAACCATGGACAATCCAAGACCCTTTAAATGTCACGCAGACTCCACGTGGCTACATTCTCTCCCACAAATTTTAGCTGTGTACCTTCTTCATTGCGTCACTCAAGACTTCTCTCAGTCACTCTGCGACTTTAAGCAAATGTAAAGCAAGACTCCATAGCATAATCAACAAGAATGTGAAGGAAAAGGGTATGGACACAGCCAGGAGAACCTTCACCAAAATGTGGATCCAACAAGACCGGACTCCAGGTCATAGTTAAGAGACTCCACGCTTAAGTTAGAGACAATGTAATGTGCGCTGAAAGAGAAGGAGGGTTCTTTTTTATAGTTTAGGTTAGGGTAAGAGGAAAATAAAAATATTATAAATCACATGTTTAAATTTCACATTTAAACATGGGATTATTTTAACATTTAAATTAACCCTCAAAAAAATAAAACAAAAACTCCAAACAAAATAAACAAAGCCCATATCATGGTAAGGGGTTTCACAAAGCCCATAAAGGATAAACAACAACCTCAAGGGTCCAAGACAATCAACCAAGGGCTGACACGGTGGCATTACTCATCCATCAAAACATATGGTGAACCTAATACTTTTCATCATCAATTCCATACGGGACTCCATCCCTCTTGTGGTTGTGCCCCTCTTCAAGGAAGGCCATGCACCATCAAGTTTCACACCAAGGTCGTGAGACCTATGATCAACCCATGCCCCTAGGCATAAGCACCCTGGACCTGGGCCCAGGCCCTAGATATATCTAGGGTCTTTGGGCGCTTGGTTACAACCAAGACTCCCATGCCCCGTGCATGGTTACCCTGGTTACAAACCGGGGGCCCGGGTTACAAACCTAGGGTCTTTAACTCCGCTTTGGTTACAAACTAAGACTTCCATGCTCCAGGCATAGGTACCGGTTACAAAACTGTGGGCCCCGTTACAAACTCTGGTTCCTTTAACCGGGCCGTTACAACCAAGACTTCCATGCCCCAGTAATGGGTACCCTGGTTACAAACCAAAACTTCCGGTTACAAACCTAGCTACAACCGCTTGGTTACAAACTGGGCATTCCATGTTCTGGTACCCCGGCATGTAAACTGTGGGTACCCTGGTTACAAACCAGGGGCCCTGGTTACAAACCTAGGGTCTTCATCAATATTGGTCCCAGACCACATACCCCAGGAGTGCACTGGGGGCCCTAGATCTCGTCTAGGGTCTTGGCCATCCTCCAGGAGAATGGCTCTAGCTGCTGCATGTAAATTTAACAAGTTCAAAGTTAGAGTTAGCATGTGTTCCTTTGCATTTTGAGAGAGAGGTCTACATCCAACGGGTGTTGCTACTTTTTAGGAGCCACTGTTTTCATGGGTCTCTTGATAGTTTGGAGCAGTTTTGAACATACAAGGATGGTTCTTGCATGATTCTAAGTCCGATTGCACTTTTTCGAGTGACATGCAAGAACTTTCTATTTTTAGCAATGTGGGCTCCAGGGCTCGCATGTCGATTTTGAATGTGGATTTGGATTCCTTGTGAGAAATCGAATCTAATGAGTATAAAGTCATGGACATGCAGACAACTTTCTATTTTTAGCAATAGACGTATGGTGGTGGTCTCCTAGTAATCCCAAGCATTTTTAGAGAGTTTGGATCAGTTTCAACAAGTTTTAAATTTTTGGGACCAGATGGCTATTCTTGAAAATTTCTATTTTTAGCAGTCATCGTCTTCGACATGTGGTAGAGTATCAAAGTGATGTGGCATCTACATGGCATCATGGGACCAAGGTTGCATTTTCCAAGGATTATGCATCAAATGAGAATTAATTAAGCCAAAGAGGTGGCGCATGGGTGAGGTGGCATTTCTCGAGAGAAAGTTTAACCAATGCAGGCTAACTTTTCTCATTAACCTTTCCTCATTCACCTTTATCCTAAACCCACTTCCTTTTAACTCTACCCTCATTCATCTTTCCCACATATACATGTCACTTTAATTACTTTATTAAATTAAAGTGTCCCCTTTTAATTCATTAAAGCCTAACCCTTTTAACCCTTTTCTTTTATACCTACCCATTGTTATTGCGCAAACTGTAAGTTGGGCAAAGCCCGACCCAATCCATTGGATGGCGATAACGGTGGGAGAGTTTACCCACTGTCACCTCAAATAAACCCTCCCTCGCTTCTGTGAAGGAAGAATCCAACACAAGGGGGGAGTCTCTGGTGACCCTAGGGGAAAATGAGATGGAAAGTGATACTTATGAGTGGATGCCTCTATACGTCAAGTTGCTAGATGGAAGAAGACTTGGAAACAAGTCTCAGTGGTGGTCAATAGTTGCCAAGAAGTTTGAGCACCTACGGATGAGTGTTTGTACCTGCCCGAGACACAAGAAAAGCCAAATGTACAAGCTATATGTTAAGTGGACAAGCAAGTTAAGCTTGCTGTCCCTATTTGCAGCAATCAACAGAGATATATATCAGCAAGAAACAATTAATAAAGCTGCTAGATAAGATGCTAAGAGTCACGTAAATAATGCAAGAGATAAACTAGCTAAACACTAGTATAACTCTAGTATAAAAGCACGAGACTATACAAAAGAAACAAGGTTGTAAGAAACAAGTACTGCAGAGATATTATTCAGCCTTATGGCTATAGCAAACAAGTTGTTACAGCAGAAAAATAAGCCACCAAAAATCACAAGTAATCCACCCAAAAGATGTGCTGAGACTAGCAGATGGTAGCGGTAAATTATTAGCAACTTTTGACGGTTGAAAAGTGAGTTATAAGCAAGTAAAAGAATGATTTGCTGCAGCCCTAATGGCTGTAGCTTTTAATGAGTTATAGCTCTAGGAAGACCAAGCCAATCAAGACGCCTTAGTGGCCTTGATAATCTCTTAACATGCAGAAAAGTTTCCAACTTGAATATGATCAATATCTCACTAAATCACATTTACCAAGGCAAACAATTTATTTCTCCAATGCAAATTTCAGATTAGTGCCTTTAAAATTGGATGAGTAGAGTCTTAGAAGTATAAGTTAGACCAACAAAATCATTAGGGATGTAAATCCTCTTACTCCCTAGGACATGCTAATCAAACTAGGGTAAGTCTAGGAGGGTGTACACACTCGTACTTCTCCTAGAAACCCTTGCCAAAAATGACTTATAAAGTTAGCAAATAAGATGAAGCTTAATGGAGGGTGTATACAACATACTCCTCCTAGGGTTTCAACCAACAATGACCAAGAACAAGCAACAAAACTAACAAATGCAAATTTTCCTTACCAATTCCAAGAGAGAGAGAGAGAGAGATCAAACCCTAGTTCACCAAGCAAATTACCATCCAAGAGCAAGAACATAAGCCTTCAAGAGGGGTGCACCACTTTAGCTCAAGCATTCACCAAGAAGCATTTGCACAAGAGAGAGATACCAAAAATGCCCAAGAGGGCACAAATTTCAGCCAATATGTCTTCTCACAATGGGAGAGCTATGATGAAAATGAAATAAAGATGATCTCTATTTATACAAATCCTCTAAAACATAGTTTGTCCACATAACTTAGGGTAAACCACAAAGTAAGGGGACAACAACCCTTACTTTGCCCCTTTACAATTTAAAATTTGATTTTGCACAATAAAAACCCCAAAACAAGCATGATGTCACCTCGTTAGGGCCACATTTTGGCATCTTTGGCAAATCGTTAAGGTTGGGGATGAGAAGTTGGGCCTCCAAAGGCCTTCTTCCAAGGTGCTAGGGCCTATTTCAACAAGTCAAGGCATCCTCCCTTATCCAAAAGTGCCAAGTGTCAACATCACGACCAAACCCTAACCCATGCATGATGTCAAGCTCTCAAAGTATAACGTTTTGGCCCCAAGAGTAAGTCGTTGGGCTAGAAATAGGTTGAGTTAGGTCTTCCATGGTGTCATCTCAAGCCTCCAAAGGCAATCATCATCATCCAGCATGTGGGCCCTAGTATCCAAACTGTGGGCTTCAAGCCCCAAGGAAGCCCAAGCTAGGCTTGTTCTTCCAAATTTTTCCACCAACTAGGTCCTGCAAAGACAAATGAATACACCCTCCAAGGGTCTCAAGTCAAATGCATGATAATGAGTAAATCAAATCAATAAAAGAGCCATTTAAGCATGTACATCCAAACCATCTCATAAAAATAAACAAGTGCTCAAAGACCCTATGCAATTTGCCCAGTTTAGGTGTGGGAGGGTTGACAAAGCGACTTATTGGGTGAATCATACCTCAAGTTTAGGAGTGTTTCCCAAGGGGACCTCTTTCTAAATCAAGTGGATGAGGTGACATGGATAGGGGCGAGACTTTTGGGCATGGGGTTCATGACATACAAGGGGTTGTAGTGTCTCATTTATGGGTGCCTTTGTAGAGGATGTGATGCACCTTCATTTTCAATGCAAATTTTTTCTAAGCCCACTTATTGCCTTTTATTCTTTTAAGATGTTTCCATGTTGAAGCCAAGGTGGGGCTTCTACCTAAGCATGAAAAACAGTGCCCACCTTGACTCTGCCCTTATCACATCATGCTTCCCCAAGTTGAAAACATGTGTGGGGCTTCTACCTAAGCATTAAAAACAATGCCCACACATGCTCCTTCTTGGTTGGCATTTTGTATTAGTTATTTTTCACGGATCCCATCAGTTTCTTATGAGAGACATTTAATTGTCCTTTGGATCCCTGGGCGAGCATCTAGAAGGTTAATGATTGGCTTTTATCTTTTTCCAACTACAAGCCTCTGGGCCTTCAACCCCTTCTTCCCATGAAATGAGGGACAACCCCTTCTTGGGTCAGTACACCCGAAAATCCCAAAAGGTAAGGAGATGAGGGGATGAAGTGTGGAAAGTGACAAGTATGGTCGGAAATGGCACGATGACTCGTCAAGATGACCTCCCAATAGCAAACCTATCCCCAAAGATGACCCACTTACTAGGGCACAATGTCAACGACCAAAGTGAAACATGGCAAAGAGCATAATGTCCAAGCAGACGTTACATAATCAAAAGCAGTTTAAAATGCAACAAACTCAAATGCCTCAAATATTGAAATGACACTCACCATAATACTTGACTTGTACCTCATGGAGCAAGACCCGATGTCTTCCGGAAGCCAATTGATGTGGTGGATACCGTCGTGATGAACCTGGAGCGGTGGTGGCGAGGTGGGTCTCTGTCTATGCAAGTATACGACTGGTCAAACTGTCTCTCGGTACTCCATGTCTGCAACCTGAGGGCCTCGAGACATCATCTCCTTAGTTATCCCTAGGAGTTGGGGATAACACCCACTAAACCCACCTAAACATATCATTTATCCTAACTACACTACGTATTCATATGTACCCCATGTATGCATGCTTATTTTTATGTCCCCTTTTATTATATTAATTTATTAAAAGGGTTTGTCCCCCTTTTTAATTAATTAATTATTAAAGTTTGTCCCCTTTTAAACACGTACCACTCACCTTATCCTAACTCTATAACCCAACTCACCTTCCACCTTTATTAAATTGAAGTGTCACTTTATTTATTGAAATAAAAGATTTGTTCCCTTTATTCCCCCCTAAACATACGTATCACTCCTTTTTTATAAAACGCATGTTTCTCTCCTTTACATAACTCATACGATGCCTACGTAAACTCCACTCTACTCTCCCATACGTAGTTTTCCATCCACCTCATCCTGCATGTGCATCCATCTCACTCGTATACTCCCTCACATGCATGTGCCCATTCCCTTCTCATCCATGCATGCTAACTCCTTCGCTCACCTCCCTTACTCCATAACCCGTACTCTCACCTACACATCCTCCACTCGCACTTTTCCTTCACTCGTATTGACTCTCCCATGCTTACTTCACTACTATTCCCTCATGCCATGCACCTTACTCGCTTTTTTTACCCACATATACACCTTCTATTATTACATGGAGAGATAAGCCCTCTCATCTATATATTGGAGTGATTTAGTCATTGTCAAGGGTGGAGTTTTTGCAGCAGCAGTGATATTACAACCTTGTTCTTTCTCTATTCTTTCTTTCATATTCTAGCAACTAGCTTTATGTATTGAGAAGACATCATTGTACTGGTTTTGTGCTTGTCGACAATGGTGCAATCAGCCCTTTGGCAAGGATTTAATAAAGAGGATTAGTGTTGGTGTTCAATCCTTTTCTCTTGTTGGTTTTTGATGAATTTTTAGCATACTGGTTAGCTGTTCATAGTACATACCTTTTACAGTGATTAAAAAGCAACCCACTGATTGGTTTCCCTCTTTTCTTTTTCTATATTATTGCTCTAATACTGCAGGGATCTCTCCAGGTTACTTAATTTCATTAATCTAACGGTTTGGTAGTGTGTTTTGGCATGCTGTCCAAAGCAACAGCTCGCTGTTTTTTTTCGTTTACACAAAATCAGACTTAGGACGGCTGCAAATCACCATAGGGACTCCCCCCCAAGGCTAGGAAGCACTAGCCCAAACGGAGAGGGGTCTAGCCCGTGACAATCTGGGGCTTTTCTCCTTGAATTAGCCAAGTTTACATCGATGTTATAACAAGTTTATCAGCTCAATTAGAGGGTGGAAATTTGTGCTAACAAGATGAAAAATGTTGAGAGCGTTCTCAGTGTACAAGAGCAAAGGATTATTGCCATAGTCAAATGGGACATGAGGGTAGCCCAAGACAGCAAAGGAAGCTGCCCAACACAACATAAAAAGCAGCAACAATGTTATAGAAAGCTATACGATGTTGAGGAATTTGCTGTAGCAACAATTGTGAACATGGCTAGCAAGACAAATCTATTAATGAGGGGGATTTTCTCACCTTAAACTTTCTTCTGTTGATAGAAGTACAGCTATATGTTTGTAACAATAGAAAAAACAAATATTTGCTTATCTTTTGAATTGATACTTGGTGAAAAAATCACAGTTAATGATCCACTATGTGAATGGCAAATAGACCGTGAATTGGATTGGTTATGTTGTGCACAATCCATCCCATGCAGAGGAATTGAAAGGGAGAATTCCTTGACTTTTCTCTTGTTGTTCTATTTATATTTCTTTGAGTTTTATATGTAAAGATAATCAAGGCATGAAAATGCTAGAAATGCAAGAGAATAATATAGTTGAAATGTATATGCACTAGTGGGCATGTCCAGAAATAATGCATGGTGCATTTATGTTGATAGTGCATATAGATATTACCTGGATGGGGTGTTGGGAAAGGTAACTGAGGGGGCCTCGGCTCCCGAGGATGTTAGAACGGGTGAAACCGAGGAGAGCAATACGCAGAACAATTGGCGGCAAGACTCAAGGCTTGATGGAAAGACGGCGGCAGTAAATGTAGAAGGGAATGGGAGACTGTATCTGTACAGGGGAATGGGAATTGGTTCCATGAATCCGTCAGACCCCAAAGACGAGAGGATAGATGCCAACGAGGACAGTACCACTGCGACTGGTTGGAATCCAGGAAGATGGCAAAACCTAGGCAAGCGTATTAAAGAGGACGAGACGTTGTCCTCCAGTCGAGGCATCCCACTCGATCAAGCCAAGGATATCACATGGCATCCCCCCTGAGGCAAGTGGAGAAGAAGGCCAGCAGGTCGTCCGTAGATGAGGAGATTAATGTCATTGATTATGTAGGGTAAGAACGAGGCAATGGGTGCCATTTTCCCAGGAGCAATGACTAGAACGACTCGTAATATTTGTCACGTTAGTCTTGAAGCTCTAAGAACCAAGAGGATTGGTAGGAATAGAAATTCGACTTGGTATACTATTCAGTTAAAAACTCAGAGGAGTTCTTAGAGTCTAAGGGGGGTCGCGTCCCCTCTGCTAAGAATAGGAAGTAGCCGTAGAATTTGTTGATGTTTGGTAGTTGCGGGAGGAACCTTTCCTCCAATGTAAACCTATCTTAGATGCGGGAAGATTCTGAAAGTCCAGGAAGACCATTAAACAACAAGAAGTCTCTAGAAGAGAAGTCGGCTCACCCAAGAATTAATTAAAGGCTCACCCAAAAATTAATTAAGTTAATTAAGACTCCCAAATGAGAAGTCGGCCCAGGCAAAAGTGACTAGAAGATTATAAATAGGAGACGTCTTGGCTCATTTAGAGACACAACACACTCTCATTCTCTAAGGTAAAAGGTGCGCAAGTCTGAGGAAGGAAGGGTGACGCGGTAGCCTAGTCTTGGAGCTATTTTGGTGGTGATCTCTCTCTTGTACGCTATCTCTCCTAGAGGGTGCACTACTTCTGTATGGTGCTACTGCAGCTATGAAAGCTACTGTTAGGCTCTAGACTTGTGTTAGATCTTGATTCTTGTCTGTAAAGCTCTAAGGAGCTAGTGAATGGTTGGACTGTGTGAAAGGAATTCATCTAAGAAAGGTTGCTAGGTTTTTCCACCATTTGGGGTTTTCCCAGGATAAATCTCCTATGTACTTTGTCTATTATTTATTCTACTGCTATGGTATAATTGTTAATGTTAACTAAGAAAAGAACTATACTTTTCTATAAGTAAAGAAAAATCTAACAAGTTATGGGCCCACTCCACGATGTCGCTGCGCAGTAACCCTGTCAAGCTAGTTTTAGCACTATCCCAAAGGCGTTGGGACTAGCCTTTACACAAAGCAGTGTGCCCTACCTCCTAAAGGAATTTGGAAATTGCAGAAAATTCCCAAGCTACGGTTTCCATCAGCAGAATGTCTTACAGCATGAGAGTAGAAGACAGATTGGATGGAGCAGACAACTTCAGATCCTGGAAGCATAGAATACAACTCATTCTAGAAGAGAATGAATTATTGGATCACGTCAAGAAAATGCTTCCAGAACCTGAAGACGAAGAAGCAAAGGCAAAGTTCAAGAAGAATGAGGTCAAGGCCAAGAGAATCTTGACAGACTCAATCAAAGATCCCTTGATACCCAATGTATCAAAACTAAAGACTACAAAGGAGATTTTTGATGCACTAACCAGACTCTATGAAAGCAAGAACACCAGTCGGAAGCTTACCCTACGGCATCAACTCAGAAATGTGACTATGAACAAGTCAGAGACGATAGCCAACTTCTTTACAAGGATCTCACAAATCAAAGACCAGTTAGCAGCCATTGGAGATCCAGTAGAAGATGTCGAACTAGTAACCACTACACTAAATGGTTTCCCTCCCTCTTGGGACCCATTTGTCCAAGGAATTTGTGCAAGAAGAAAGTTACCCAAGTTTGACAACTTATGGGTTGATTGCTCTCAAGAGGAATCTAGATTGATGTCCAAGAAACAAAAGGTAGATTACGAGGAAAACCAAGCACTTGCAACACAAGTGAAGAAGAGAAAGGAAAGAGAAGGCAGTCCAAGGAGGTCTAAGAAGCCACGTCGTAAGAGGGATGTGTCAAAAGTTCAATGCTTGAATTGAAGGAAGATGGGACATTATGTCGCACAATGTCCTCACAAACATGAGAAGGAAAAGAAGAAGAAGCACCATGCACATGCAGTTGATGCTGAAGAACATAAACCCAAAGATGAAGAATTTGTATTCATTTCAGCACTCACCGGAACCATCACTCAAGGAAGCGAAACTTGGCTCATAGATAAAGGTGCTTCCAAGCATATGACCGGATTCAGAAACTCTCTATCAAAATTAACAGAAAAGGAATCTTCACTTCAAGTGGTGCTTGGAGACGATTCCAAACATGCAATCAAAGGCGTTGGAGAAGCCTCCTTACAACTTGATTCAGGCAACCCTCTTTCAATTAAAGATATACTAATTGTACAAGGTTTAAAGAAGAATCTTCTATCTATTTCAGCTTTAGAAGATAAATGTTTTAGGGTAGCTTTTGTGGATGGCCAAGTCCTTCTATGGCCCAAGAATTCAAGCATAAATAAAGTCATTGTGATTGGTGTCCAAGAGGGAGGACTGTATAAGTTGAAGGGACACCAAGAACAAGCTCTTGTACACAATAGTGTTAGTTCCAGTGAACTATGGCACCAAAGGCTTGCTCACTTGAACTATAGAGCATTACCAATTTTGGGCAAAATGCTTACAGGTCTACCAAAAATCCAGATAGACCATGACGAGGTATGCAAAGGTTGTGCACTTGGCAAGAATGTCAAGGGAAGCTTTACAAGTAGTGATGGCAGATCCAAAGGTATTTTGGACATTATACACTCTGATGTATGCGGACAGATGATGATGCCATCACTTGGCAACTTTGTATACTATGTGTTGTTCATAGACGACTATTCCAAGAAGACATGGATCTACTTCTTGAAAGCAAAAGATAAAGTCTTTAACAAGTTTCAAGAGTTCAAGGCTTTAGTTGAGAATCTCTCTGAGAGGAAGATTAAAGTTTTGAGATCTGACAATGGAAGAGAGTACACCTCAAAGAAAGGAGTTTAAATACTTTTGCCAAGAAGCATGGATTAAGAGGGATCTTACAACTCCCTACAACCCCCAACAGAATGGGGTTGCAGAAAGAAAGAATAGATCCATCATAGAAGCAGCAAAAGCGATGATACATGACCAAGGCCTACCCATGCACTTATGGGAAGAAGCATCCAGTACGGTTGTATACGTGCAAAACAAAAGTCATCGTAAGGTATTGGGGAACAAGACACATGAAGAGGTATTCACCGAAAAGAAGCCAAAAGTCAATCACTTGAGGATTTTTGGTTTTCCAGTGTTTATACATGTTCCCAAGGAAAAGAGAACAAAATTGGAACCTTTAGGAAAGAAGGCCATATTCGTTGGATACAGTGAGACTTCGAAGGCCTATAAAATTTACATTCTAGGGCAGAGACAAATCGAGATCAGCCGAGATGTAACATTTGACGAAGATGAAGCCTTCAGAAGATCAAGGGAATCTCACATGGATGAGGACTGTTATCGCACAGTTTGTAGGAAGGGTTTAGGTTAGCTTGAGTCAAGGCTTCAAACTGGCGTAACAGGAGCTTCCCCACCCACTGTCATCTCGATGGGGAGCTCTTTCTATTTAGGATGGCTAGTCCAAGGGAGACGTCCCTATGTAATCTGGGTTTCTGAAGGGCTTAAAGGTTA
>SNQJ01S0012411.1:28077-49600 GCA_010110895.2 Picea sitchensis
AATCCAACTTATCATTGTAAGACAAAACATATTTCTGTTAAGTACCATTTTGTAAGACAAGTTGTTGATGAAGGTGGAGTGGCTTGGGAAAAAGTCCATACAAAAGTGAATTCTGCAGACATGTTTACGAAACCAGTTTTGTTAGAGAAGCTATGATGGTGTTTGGCTTCTCTTGGCTTGCAAAATAGGTGATGAATTAATTAAGGGCATGATATATCGGGTAAATTGTTGTCATGGTGGAGATTGTTGGAAACATTCCAACGAATTTCTCATATGGTCACATGCACATGCATGCAACTATGTTAGGAATGCACATGCATGCACTCTTTTGTGAACATATTGTGTAACTGGTGGATCTAATTATAATAAATTAGTCTAAATGGTTGAGAGATGCTATATATACGAGAATACCCATAGAGGTGATAGTGCAAGGTGTGTAGAGAGTAGAGTGTGTGTGAGGAGAGGATGATTGTATGCCTGAGATTGGCTATTGTAATTCTCCCTTGAATAATAAGAATACCAGATATCATTGCCCATGGTTTTTTCTCGCATTGGTTTTCCACATAAATCATTGTGTCAATTGTGTGATTGTTGTTCTTGGTTTTATGTGTGTTTAATCTTGTTTGTTGATGCTCTGTTTTGTTTCCGATGCCCAACAATGTGGAGAGTCTATTTCTCCTTGTTAGCGTCTCATTCTCAAGTCTAGAAGGTAATTGATCTCTAGCATTCTTTTGGTCATCCAAAATCATGTGGCATGTTAAGATGTATATTTAATGAGCAAGTAATTAAGAAATACAAAGTAGTGAAGCCCATCCATAACCTTTTTCGTCGTAAATACTATCTCTAAACTTTTTCCTTAAAAACATTCTCCTTCAAATATCTATTTAACTAACTAGAAATGAAGGGAAATGAATGTGAAAACTATGTCCAAAATAAACACCAAAATGAATGTGAAAACTATGTCCAAAATAAATACAAAAAATATCAATTAAATAAGGGAAATGGAGGTGAAAACTTGTCCAAAATAAATAAAAAATATATCAATTAAATAATAGGAAGTTTGTTATACCTAACTAAACACTGTTTTAAAAAAAAACCAACTAAATTACACTTGTTCTTTTGTACTAAGAATAATTTTTTACATCTTATTAAAATTTATTATTGATGAAAAAATCTTAGTCTTACCCCATATTTACTCAAAATACATTCCTTTTCACAACACCACATAATATGTATATACTCCACCTTGGGTGGTGTTTAGTTGTTTATGGAAATACGTTATATTCACTATATCCTTTTTACATTTGGTTATATATTTTATAATTATTATTTTAATTGTTTTACGTGTAAATTTAGAGTACAACAAAATATATATTACTAATTCTTATTTATAAAAATATAAAGCTATAAAAATATAAAACTAAAATGAAATCTTTAATTTTCATATTTAAGTTATACTATAATTATAATTAATAAAAAATCTTTAAAAAATCTCTAATTTAATAATAAAAGTGATAACATGAAAAAACAAACATTGCTTTTCAAGATCATCCTAATTCCATTTTAACACGTAAACTCATCAAAATATATATATATATATATATATATATATATATTTTCAATTATTCCATCCATTTAGAATATGTCAAATATAACATGTCATTTTGTCTATGGTCTTTGTGAATGTGGGAAACAAAATATCTTATACATATTTATGATAACCTCGAAATATTGGAATAAAATTAAATAGGAGGAGAAGTGTTTTTTTCCCTAAAATAAACTCTATATGATAAGTTAAATAACTCGTTATTCATTTCAAATAAGTGTTTGTTTTTTTCACTCTCCACCAAATACTACCAAATAATACTACCAAATAGTAAGTAAAATGGATTTACATATATTTTAATTACAACTATGATGATGATGATTAACATCCATTGAGATCAAATTGGTCTATTAGACCTTAAGAGGGTAAGGGATTACTTGCAACTCTTTAGAATTTTGTCTCTATTTCGAAAAGCATTCAGATAATATTTCCAAGATCACCATAGTTTTGTTGAGTCAAAAGGTTAGGAAGGTTGGTAGTGTGACATATATTTTCAAATTGAGATCTAATCTAGGTATAGGTTGAACAATCTAAGAGAAAGTGATTTTCAATGTTCATCTTCAATCTTCATAGTGTCACAAAGGTGACACACTCTTTCATCCCATGGAATTTTAGGAATTGAACAACAACCAGTTTCACTATGGAGCTCGTGAGAATTTTTTCTTATCTTAGCAATGCTTACTTTTTACTTTACACTTGTCAAAACAAAGAGATAATTTTGATCTTCTAGATTAGGGTTGGTTACCTCCTTATGATACCTTAATTCTTTTTTTCCCTCTAACTCTTTATCACACAACATTTTGTCCTTTAATTTTTATTTAATGGTATTTTTAAGAGTATCCTTATTCCGCAAAATGGTCTCTTCCATAATTCCCCATTGGCTTAGTCAAGACTATGCATCTTTATGCCATCCCCGCTTGAGTCAAAGGTGGTTACGATTGGATTTTGAAGCAATTTTAGGAAGCCTCTTGTCTTCCATGTTGTTTAACTTGTTCTTATACATTAGGTATCTAGTCATAGCCATGCTCTCAATGGGTGAGAGGATTGACTCTAAGAGGAGGATGGTATATGGTGTATTTCCTTTAATTGTGAGATTATAGGTTATACAATTCTTTTGGATTTGTTCTATCTTTCTCCAGGATTCATGAGAGATACTGCATCCCCAATATTCACATCCATATAGAATAACATGTGTAACAAGAGTGTCAAAGAGGAGTCTATTCTTGTCCCATATCTAAATATTGACTAATTTACAGTCGTTTTCAAGCCCATAATAAGCTTTCCATCCCCCAATAATCCTTTTATCAATGCTATCATTTCAGTTGAGCTTGTGGTCAATATCAATTCCAAGATATTTGTATGAAGTCACTTCCTCCAAGTTGTTTTTGTCATATATGAATTTATCATACATGATTTTATTGGATTTAATGATCATGACCTTAGTTTTGCCAGTATTAACAATCATACCCATATTGGAGCAAAAATACTTGAGGATTCTTAGTTTCTTTCCAAGATCGTGGGGACTCCTTTCCGTAAGAACGATATCATCATCGTAAAGAAGAAAAATGATAACTATAACAATGAGAGTAGGGCCAACACAACCTACTTCTTCCAAGAAATCTTCTAACTTTTCAATGTATATGCCAAAAAGGGTAGGGGATGAGGGACAAGGGACAACCTTGCTTGATTCCAATATTGCAGTTAATTTCTTTCGACCATCCCTCAATGTTCTTAAAATTGGAAATAACATGCTCATACAACCTTATTACAACAACCCTCAACTCAAAAGGAACTTTTATCTCTTCCAACCTATCTGAAAGGTTTTTCCCGGGAACCATGTCAAAAGCTTTTCTAAAGTCAATGAAACAAGAAAAATGAATGGTTTTAGTATTGCGAAACTCCTCTGTAATGATCCTAAAGGTAAAAATATGTTCCACACTTGATTGATATCTCTTAAACTCGACTTGGCCTTTATCTCTTTTACCATGTCTTTCTAGCCATAGGCTAATTTTATTTACCAAAATAATTCCATAAATCTTAGCTAAAATCGAGATAATCATAATGGTCTTATAATTAGAGGGAATGTTTCTATCCCCATTTTTAAAAATAGGAACAATGAGGATTTACATACAAGGTTTAGGGAAGCCCTACTTGACTACTAAGTTGAAGAGTTTGTGTATGTGAGGGATGAAGATAGGCCCTCTGATTTAAAAAATATCAGCTTGGTAGCCTTCAATGCCCTTAGCTTTCCCATTTGCAAGTTGCTTAACCCTGAACTCTATGTCATCTAGAGAAATAACTTTATCCTATGTAGGGACAATATGAATGGTGACCATGGAATTAGGGAACTCGTAAATACTTTTAAGGTAGGAATTCCATTCCCTTAAGAGAATCACATTATTTTCTTTAGTATTTCAGATTATAATTTGCCTCCATAACTTCTTAGGATCAAACTTAGATAGTTGGGAAAACTTCTCTTGACTTTTATTGATATAGTAATTTTTTCCCCTTTTGATTAAGGATTTGTACGTATTGATCTTATCGTGTTTTAAGAACACATTAGAAGCATCCCTAATGGATTTCCTAGAAATTTTACATTCTTTATCATACCAAGGGTTAGTTGTTCTATTTTGTTTTTACAAGACACCTCGAAAGAGAACTTGTTAATAGAAGTGGAAAGGGTAGTTGAAAAATCATGATAGAGGTATTCAATGTTGTCCTTATATGTTAGGAGATGTAATTCACTATTTAAATCCTTTAAGAAAATGCCAACTTTACTTTTGTCAAAGAGAAGTTGCCTTTGATTATTAGAATTCTCTTCAATGACACTCATATGCATGACCACATTTAGAGTTAGGGTTAAAATCATGAATCTGGGTGTCTATTTTCCTTGTTTTTAAAGAAAATAAAACATATTTTTAGAAGTTGTTCAACTTCCTGTAAACAAATTATTATCTTTATTTAGAATTTCACTTTATAGTAAAAACAAAAATTGTCATGAATTTTATTATCTTTCTATTGATTATTTTTAGAAATTTTTGTTATTGACAATTGATATGTCAATTTAGTGAGTGTTTGATGGTATGTTCCTTAAAAATGAAGGCACTGATAATGAGTTATGTCTATTGATGCCAATTTACTCATTGCAACAATATAACTCCATTAAAGTATGGCTATAGTTTTGAAGACAACATATGAATATTATAAGTACTACCTTTTTTTGAATTCGATTAATCTAAAAATGTTGCATATTTTAAACATGTTTAGTTTGACACCATTTATCCACCTTAATTTTTTTTTAAAAGAAAAATCCAAAAATACCCTTTTGAAGAGGACAATGAAAGGTTCCTTAATGTATTTTTTTCATAATTTTTGATAGTGTATTATTGCAGATATTGAGTTTTCATTTTACTGAATCATTATGTCATCTAAAAATAATATGTAGACATGTTTTTACAAAATTAACTAAAAATGCTAAAAAACAATTAAATTGAATAAAAATTGTACCAAATGAAAGTAGATTCAACTATGAAAATGTTGGTACTAGTTCTGAAACTAGACTCACAGTATTTGAAGGAGCTCGCTCCTTCCTAATTCGGAGTAAGCTAAAGTGAACACAAACTTTTCTGGAAAGTGCCACAGTTCCATATTTTCAGTCAAAAGTTAGTTTTAACGGAAAAACTAACTTTTGACCGAAAAATACTAACTTTCAACCAAAAATCATCCATCGACGGGGAAAAAATAGGGGGATGCGACATTTCGGCACAAGATGCGATGTTTCAGCACAAAAACATATAAATTCTTTTGGACATAATCGTATTATCATATTTGTTCACACATTCACTTTGCATTTTCACTATCTTGGCTTTCTTGGGAAACATTTTCGCTATTTTTCAAATTTTGGAGCAATATTTTCACTATTTTTCATTTTTTGGAGCAACATTTTCACTATTTTTTCAGTTTTTAGTCCAACATTTTCATTATTTTTTCAGTTTTTAGTCCAACATTTTCATTATTTTTCACATTTTGGGAAAACATTTTCTAAGTTGAATATTTCCTTTAAAAAATTTGTTTTAAGTGGAGGTTTTCATAAGAAATTTCTTCCTATATCAAAGAATTTTTTTTAAGGTAAGTTTTCTTAAACAATTCCTTTCTTTTTAAAATTTTTAATTGTAAGTAAATGTCTATATTAATATGCACAAAAAATACATGGAACTGTACATGAGATTCATCCTCTCAGAGACATGCCATTCTCTAGGCCTCTATGAATAAAAAAAATAAAAATAAATATTCCTACCCCTGAGGGAAAACCAATCCTAAATCAATTTAAACATGAGATGTTTGATAGGGGAATGATTTCCTATACTAATAACCAAAAAATGTAAATATAGATAGCATAAAAACATTAAAATAAAGTAGAACTAACTGTCACTTAGCATTAGGAACCTGAGAGCCCATGAGATCCGCCACCACCTTGCACCCAAAAAAAACTTTAGAGCATTTAGCCTTTGCATAATTTCATTCAGGGGGGATAAAGTTGCCACCATGGTGGTTGAATATCCAAGTGATGACCTCAGACACATAGAAAGTTTGAATTACCAATGCTTCTTTCATATTTTTCAGTTGTCTAAAATATTTCTCCTTGGGGAGAATTCCCATTGCTACCATTGTCTTGGTATGGAAATACAATTCAAGAGTCTTTAAGAATTTCGAGTTATGGGTTTGGTAGTATCCCAAATCTAGGATCAGGCTTCCAACCTGAGGCTCGACCTCTGTATCGTCATGGAGTTCTCTGAGAAGATGGACAACCTCTTCCATCTCATTCATTTTAACCTTATCCACCTATGGAACATAATCAACATAGGACTAAACCGCTTGCATGGCTGCCTTCGCGTCCCGAGAGGGATGAGCAGAGTGAAGGCGAGAGGGACGACTTCCTCACGGGGCCATAGTAGAGAAAACATGGAAGGGAGAAGGGTTGACAGTAGAGATGGTGAGAGGGAACTGGAAAATAAGGGAGAAACTTGGAAACTTAACAAAGAACAGGCTCGAGACCGTGTTGTCTCCCATCCAATGCTCCAAATTTATGGTTGAAATGGACCCCTATTCATCCTCCATTAACTGGGAATTGATGATTGAGTGAGGGAGCATCATCATGATAACAATGAAAGGGTTAATCCGTGATGGAAGGACCATCGATATGATCATCCTTGTACTTGAGAACCACCAAGATTTCATGACTATTATGAGAGGGAGAGATTTCAACGAGGCTATCCTTGACCACCTTATTCTCTTTATTACCCACCAAATCCTTTGTAAGTGAAATAAATGCATCGTGACTATGAAGCTTGTGATGAAGATCACGTGGAGGGATGTGATTGGAAATATCATGTTGGAGGTCAACTGGAGGGACGTGGGCATGACATGGTTGACAATCCGTGACCATGTGTTTGTGGGGGTGGGGTACCGTCTCGATCATACCTCCTCTGTCATCATGTAACCTGACAGACACTCCATCCAGGGAATAAACAATTCCTTTCAAAGTCTATATTTTTTTAGAATAAATTTTGTCATAAGGAAGTTTTTCTCAAGCAAAGTTTTTCAAAATCAATTTTTTTAAAAACTTTTGTTTAACATCAAATTTTAATCCAAATTTTCTTTTAAAGCAGCTTGGTTTTTTGAGCAATTATTTCCAATTTATTTAAGATATATTATTTTTTAAAACCTTTACAGATTAAATAACCATGGGAAACAAAATGGAGCAAAATAGAAAATATGATGTCACTCGGGATGATACTCGTTGTATAGAACAATTGAAAGAGTACTATAGAAGAAATAAACAACAATGTACAAACATTAAAGGAACAAGTGATGATAATGTAACTAGAGATTTGCATCTTGATGTTCAACAAGAATAAATTGAACCAGGTATGCATTCATATTATAGATAATATTTATAATTCAAAAAAATATTGTCTAATATAATTGATTGTAAGTTGGAATTTACATTTTGCAAAAAAGAGAAATAGTTTTGCCTCATAACATTGATGAAATTGTAGAAGCCGAAAATGAAGCAGAAGTCCAACCACCTACAGGTATATACACGTGTACATATATAATACGAGATTTCAACACTTGTATATTTTAATTAATTTATGATTGCTCATTTAGTTTTTTAATAAATCTAATTTAAATTTGTATATTTTTTATACAACATTTATTTGAAATTTTTATGTTTACAATTTAGAAAATTGAATTTGTGTTAATTTCAAGTGTTTTCAAATTTAATAGATTTAATTTATGTTTTAAAATTATATTGAAATTTATGCAGGTGATATCAAAATTGATGATGAAATGTTAGAAAATGTTGATACTGACAAATTTGGGGACAAAAAACTTAACCATGTTATACGTTATCGTGTTGAAAAGATTTATGATAAATATTTCAAAAATGAATCAGTAGAAACAAAAGCTCAAATTTTTAGAGGTCCGATAAGGTCGAAAAAGTTAAAAGAAGCTACATCATTTTTGGGTATTAAAAAATGACAAAAGATAGAAAGGTGAAACATAATTTCTTGGAAAATATAGAAAATGAATTAAAATCTTTTGGAAAGTCTAGAAAAAAATATGTCAATGTTGCACGTAGATTAATACAAACAACAATTGTTTCTTCTAGCAATGTAAAAGACCATTTGACAACATATGGAAAAAGTGATGGGAACCTCAAGAAAAACATTGTACAAACATAGAAAATCTCTTCTCATCTACACATTACATTCCACGTCACCCCGACATTCTGTGATTTCAACACTTCGTAAGATCTCTTCTCATCTGCACATTTTCAAAACTCCTGAACTGTCGACTGTCGAACAATTTATTCCCGTAGCTTCGGGAATTCGATGATTTATTCTCATCAAAACTTTTAAAAAATCTGTCGAACTGCTGATTGCCGAACAATTGCCTCCCGTAGCATAATTAATTCGGCGATTTCTTCTCATCGACACTTTTTCAAAACTTTCGAACTGTCGACTGTCGAACAATTTCTTCCCATAGCTTTGGGACTTTGGCGATTTCTTCTCATCGACACTTTTTCAAAACTGTCAAATTGCCGACTGTCGAACAATTGCTTCCCATAGCTTCGGGACTTTGACGATTTCTTCTCCACGCAATCTCCAACGGATTTCCCCGAACACTGAACCGCCCAACCATTTGGGGAAATCCAACGATCCAAATTTAGTTTTGTGGTTCTAAACCCATAGTTACCGCGATCTCCTTTATCTGCTAACTTTCTCAAACCGCTATACCTCCTGAGCTTTCTAATACCACCCAAGATCTCTCTCAGCGCCGCTATGACACTCTTTACATAAATTTTGTGTGGAATTTTGACTCCAAATTCCACATTCATGGCCCATCCAAGTTCAGTGTTGAAGCCATGGGCTCTGATACCAATTTTTCAACATCCCCAAGATGAACAAGCCAGGGCATGCTACCATAATACTTCTCTGACCAAGTTCTTATATAGATCTGTAGCAGACCCCAGTCTTAGGCCATTGGGCTATGCATGTTTTGTTCGAGATTATATACATATATATCTAATGAAAATTTAAACAGACATAAACATTCTGCTACAATATAGATTAATGTGGAAATAATAGTAAGCCTACACATGTAACATATACATGCAATACTCATAACATTATAACACATGTAAAAATACACAACATGTAAATGAACATATAAGTGGTACTTATATTTTAATATAAGACCACCAATGGCATGGAGACCTTCCACGAACCTCCCAGCCATAGAGCATGCTACTCATCACTCTTAGCAGTGGGTCACCCCCGAGCTGGGACTAAAATCCACCTGAGTAAAGGGATTCCTAGGCTAGGCTGAGACAATGGGTTACTAAACAGTGAACCAGGAAGGATTCCCTCCCAGGAGCCAAATTATGTACACATATCAGAGCTTTTCATTCCCCACATGTCTGTCCCACCCTAGGAAGTATACACTTTCACTATTCAACAATCCATCAACTGGTCCATTTCCCTTCAAAGGTTTCAACAACAGGCAGATCAGGAATTCTTAGAGCGCTTATAGATGTTATTGGGCTTCCTCCTGGAGAAAGCACTTCCCCATCAGCCTCTCTCATGTGGAGAGAGTTTCTCATAGGCCTAACAACCTGCTTCTTCTTTCTAGCAAACTCTCCCACCTAGAGAGAGTTTCTCACAGGCTTGACAACCTTCTTCTACTTCCCCAAAAACCTCTCTCACATGGAGAGAGTTTCTCATAGGCCTGACAACCTGCTTCTTCTTTCCAACAAACTCTCTCACCTAGAGAGAGTTGCTCATAGGCCTGGAAACTTACCTCTTCATTCCACAAGCCTGACAACCTACCTCGTCACTCCCACTCCCAGATAACCAGTAGTAGGCTTAAGTGAAAACAACTTTAGCGTTCATCTAATGTACAGGTAAAAACAAAAACTAGGGCCTTCGGGTTTGGAAATAGGTGCTTCTCCTAACATGAAAGTACAACACAAGCCTAGGTAGGCACCGATGCGCTGTGCTACCTAGGAGGATCATGGGTTTTAGCTAATGATCAGAAAACACTGGATATGGCTCCAAAAATTTGTAAAGGTTTTGGAGGTTGATAATGGAGGTCATGGCTCAGTGCATGAGTGCATGTGTGCATGGGGATAAAAATGGTAAGAACCCCAATAATGATGATTTTTCCCACATATAACTACATGTGTCAGGATTGACACTTGACTTCATGAAGCTGCATGAGCTCCACATAATAATTCGTTCCCTTCCCATAGGAACATAGGTTATACCCATCCTTAGTAAGTTAGGAAATATACACAATATTCCCTTAGAGTTAAGCCTTCAATCTTAGCCCCTTTTTCCTATCCTTTTATCCCCTTCCCTTTCCCTACCTAGTGGAGCTCAGTCCCCCATTCTCTTTTATCATGGTCGGTCTACACACAATGATTTATTTTGTATTATTTATATGAGTATTTACATATACAAAGAAAAGATATTTGTCCTTTAGCATTTAATCTCTCCATCCTAATCATCACATAAGAATCCTAGCTTATAATCACTTGGCTCACTAGCCTATAAAACATGTTACATTCACAATTAAAACTAGGGTTCGATCTTGGGATATTACATCATGGATCTTGGTATGATGAATGCTTAGGTGTTTGGGACTTAATCCTCTTGTTCTCTATATGTGTTAGTGGATTTTCCATATGTGGCTAGAACTTGATCTTATTGTTATCCATATTGTCTTCTCGAGGAGGATAATTTAGGATTTGGAGGTTTAATAGAAATTTAGTAAGGTTCTCCTCCATGTACTTGATATCCTCTTTGCATGTCATCTCTTTGAGATCCTCTTTACCTTCTATCCATTTTTTAGATTCTCTTTACTTTCCATATTGGTTTTGAGATCTTCAACATTTTTCTTGATTTCTCAAAATTCCATTGGTCAATATCTTTAAATTTTTAGAATTCTATTCATCTTACCATATTTAGAAAGTCCACCTTCTTTCCCATGGTATTATCCATGATCTCCATTCTCTCTTCCAAATTGTACATGAAAAATTGTACTTTCTAAAATTATCTTCTTGTGTGATAGATGAACCTTAAGATGCCTCTATAGGAGTCACATTTGGATTACTATGTCTAGACATGATGGGTTAATGTTTTGAAAGACCTTATGGGAAATGAATGTTAGGATCTATAGATCTCTAATATTATATTGTTGGGTTTCAAAAAAATAGCACTTGGTTTATCTTTGACTATGCTAAATATGGATGATAAACCATACTCTTAGATTGATCACCTGCAATGCCATGCTCGATGTACTATAGATACAAATTGTTGAAAGGAAATATAATTATGGTCTCAACTATGCTTATATGATTCTAATATACCCTATGGTATGTGTAAGATCAAATTCATAAACAAATCCTATCTAATATGGTACTACTCATCCAGTATCAATAGAGGTGTACAAGGGTGTCTTGTGATGACACCACTTATATCATTTGTGTGTTTTCTTCGTGTCATAGTTTTACCCTTTGAATGAAATACCTCGATAAATATACACGTTGGCACATGTCTATAGCCTACAAAATCTATGTGCTATCAAATAGATAAAAAAATTATAAAATTGGGACCTCCTCAGAACCCTTGTAAATACTTGATTTGGGGTCTACTATGCTAGCCAACCTTGTACATGATATAAATATTATTTAATTGCATCTCTAAGTTTGAAACTTCATACTCTAATAACTCAATATTCATTTTTTATACTGCCACAAGTTTCATTCAATTTTAAGTTTTCAAGACGAAGTTAGGTCCAAGCTACAAAAAATTATTGTTTTTGGTGTCTTTCAAATGAGAGAAATTAAATAAAAAAATACCACTTTGCCAATATTTCCTTAATAAGTTGAGTTATTTCTTTCTAGTTATCAAAGTTTTTTTCATGCTTTGCAATCTCTGACTGATGTTGGGAACCTTGGTTCTGCACGAAACCCCACACACACTAACCCTAGCCTCTGAAGCCATAACTTCAGTGCATACAATATATCCGTTCATGGCTATCCCCAAGGGAGGGGTCAGGGGCCCCTCCATTTTGTAAAAATAATTGCTAAACTCTTCCTCTGGAAAAATAACCCAACCCATGCAATCAAATGACCCATCTCTGTAGAAACAGGACTAGTTAGCCGCTTTCCCAACCCCCTTCAAAAGTTTCAGTGTCGAAAGCCACCAAAACCATCACATGCAGAGTGAAATATGATGAGATACCAAAGATCACACTTCCCTCAACACGCATCAATTCCTTGATAGAGTACATGAAAAATTATTCTCTCATCGACAAGTTCATAGGAATTTGGCCCACTGAAAGAGCCCTCCTAAATTGGATAGTAGTCAAATGGAAGCCAAAAGCACACTTCTATCTTCATCTCGACTCAAAAGGATTCTTCACCATCATATTCACATGGCTTGATGACAAAGACAGAGTTATGGAAGGAGGTCCCTATTTTTTCAACTCAACCGGTCTATATCTCAGGAACTGGATTGAGTGATTCAACCCAGACAGGGAGGATTTTACCTTGGCTCCTATTTGGATACGATTATATTCCCTGCCATGGGATTATTACGATGATGAAAACCTAAAAGTTATAGGAAACAGATTGGGTAACTTCCTCAAAATAATAGAGGAGACAAAAACCAACAAATACACCTATTATGCCAGGATATGCATCTACATGCACATAACCAAAACCCTACCCGAATCCATTTGTCTTGCTCATGAAGACACAAAGTGGATCCATACCATCGATTATGAGCATGTTCCTTTTATATGCCTAAAGTGCCATGAACACATGCATCTCTTTCAAGACTATCCTCAAAACAAGCCTATAACAGACCTCAAAGATGCAGTAAACACAAATAATGAAGGATTCTGAAAGGTAACCAATCGATGACGCCCAAACTAGAAGCCCCAATCTATAGCCAAGCCTCCAGATCCAACAACAAGAAAAAACTTTCATGTTTTAGCTAGTCAACTCGAGGAACAAGATAACAATGGGGAAGAGGAACAACCAGTTCCCAAAAGGCAACACCAGGAACCCATGTAGAACAAATGAGGTGATTCAACCCAAGGTCCAAGTAGCATCGACATAAATACTCAAGAAAACCCATCCCCAATGTCCTCTCAATAAATTCCATCCTTCCAAGCAAGATAAGACCTTAATGTTCTAATGGATGAAGACATGGAGTATCTATATCTGGGAGAGCTAGATCTCCTAGGGATATAATATGCATGAAAAAAAAATTATTTCCATGTGATCCCTCCAAAGAAGGTCTACTTGATCAAAGAATCCCTGAACAAAAAAAGAATGCAAGATCGACTGGGAATCCAGAGAAACCCTCCAAATTATCCAAAAAAAACAACCAAGGATGCCAAAAAAAGAGGGTGTAAAACATACCTACAATGCATTGCCACCTTGGGATCTATATTGGTTGATTCTGGGCAATATGCCAAGCTCACTGAATTATGCCCCTCTAACTCCCAATTTTATCAATGAAAGTCATCTCTTGGAATGTCATAGGAATCAATGGTCTCAACAAGCATAGAATGATACAAAGAAAGGTTCTTCACGAAACACCCACAATGCTCATAATCCAAGAAACTAAAATAAATACTGATAATCTAAAATCCATGGTGTCATGCCTTTAGAAAAACAATGAATCCATTTTGGTTGACACTTCTGGTGCCTCTGGTGGTCTAGTGATCTATTGGAATCCAACATAAATCAATCTCAATGATTTCACAACCACCAAAAATTCCATATCATCCTCCTTCCATCTTTTAGGTACCAATGTCCATGGATTTATCACTAATGTTTATGGCCCCCAATCATTGGATCAAAAGGATAAGATTCTGGACTTCTTGGATTGGTACAAACAAGATCAGCCTAGACATATGTGGATTATTGGGGGCGGCTTTAATCTAGTTACCATCGTATAGGAAAAAAAAGGAGGGCGTTGTACCCTCACTCAGGAATATTGAAGATTCAAAGAATTCATCAACCATAATGAAATGGTAGATATGGAAACCAACAACAAAATCTATACCTGGAACAATCGATGGGGTGGCTCCTCTCAAATCACCTCCTGCTTAGACGGATTCCTAGTTTCAAAAGTGATAGCTACATCACGAGGAGAATTTGTTGCCACTATTGTTCCTTCCATGGGCTCCGACCACTAGCCCATATGCATGCAATGGAACCTTAATGATAACACTCACTACCTCCCCTTTATAATTAAGAATTTTTGGTTAACTCATCCAAACTTCGTGCCCATGATCAGAAAATGGTGGTCCACTACCCACACCATAGGATCCTCCAAAATGTACATATTTCAACAAAACATTAAAATGTTAAAGAGGCATCTAAAAACCTGGAACAAATCTACTTTCATAAATATATTCAGTGCCAAAATCACCTTCGAACAGGATATGGAGAGTCTGTGATGCAGGAGCATCGTCAGCGAGCACACGTGGCAGGACCACTTAGCGCCTGGGGATATCTTTGGAATCTGAAATGCTGGGAGTTATTGCGAATATTTTGGAGCTGATTGGAAAAATAGAAGAAGATCAAGCGCTTGGAAGTTGATGATCACGAGTGATCTGGGAGTTTCATTCCTAGCCTTGAACGTAACTGAACTTAGGCCACAGTTGGGTTTTCGTTTCGAGTAGACGAGTAGTCGCAGGGAACCCTAAAGACCCTCAGAGATAAATAGAGGTTTTGTACGCCCAAATGAGGCTGCTGCGAGTTATTGCTATTGTTGTTTTCATGAATGAATGAATGAATTTCGAGCATATGAAATTGTGAGATGTTTTCATAAGTTCAATCATTTCTCTTCGATTAGTCTGTGCAATATGTGCACATAGTCTAAAAGGAAGTGCGTGGATGGAGTCTATTTTGATTCAGAATCTCAGAAGAGATAGCGTGAACTTTCCCTTTGCAAGGAGTGTAGAGTGACTTCTACAAGGCATGCACAATTGTTCGCAAGAACCCAAACTTGTGTAAGAATCTATTTCAAGGAGTGCACATATCCAAAATTCGACTAAGTGTCAAAGTGACTCTTTAATAAGTCAAGAGAGAAGAAGATGAGAAAGCTCAGAAGGGATAACGCTTTCCAAAAGTGCAGACGAGGTCCAAGAGACGAACTCGTAGGAGGAACAAAGGTCGATGCCTTTGGATACATAGAAAATATTCTAAGTCAGAGAAAGTCGGAAGCTCAGGAGGGAGAGCGACAATGGTCGTTGGATTACCGATTCAGAGTACCAAAAACCGTTCGATCAAATCAAGGTGCACGAGACTTAGAGTTTTGCACACGTAAGAGAGGTAACTTGCCAAAGTTCTGAAGTCCTGAAGTAATTTGGGATCATCCGATCATTCAAAGTAAATCTCAATCGTTTGATCATCCGAAGAAAATCTCAACCGTCCGATCATCCGAAGTAGATATGAACCGTCAGATCTAAAGAATAGGTGGTGTGAATATGTGGATCCCAGATAAATACCCGAAGTAAACATCAATCGTCTGATCTAGAGGGCAGGTGGCATAAATCCATGGGATCTGGGTAAAGACCCGAAGTAAATATCAACCATCCGATTTGGGAGAATTCAATCTGAATCATTGGTTTGGAAGAGACAGATCTCATCCGTCAGTCCAGAAGTACTGTCAATATTGTAAGATCGACGATCATGCTTGATTGCAGGGCCAGAAAGTGGCCGGGCATTAAATTTTTGAGAGCGAGTCGCATTCGAAACCACAATATCGGTGAAGAGGTACGTGGAAACTGGAGATAAATTGAGGGGAGAAAAGTGGTTGATCCCAAACCACTCTGGGGCGTGCTCGAAATCATGCATTTACGCAAGGACCTAGCCTGAGGTCACATGCGACAAGGGGCTAATGAGAAAAGAGATAGTTCTTGAAACCTTAGAGTTCAGCAGTCACGGAAAGAGGTCGTAGGTTCCATAGAACGTACACTAGAGGATTGAGAGGACCTGTGTTAATTCACAAGTGAGTCCATTAAGGTCTCAGAGAGACAATTCAACTCGTAATTGAAGATCCTTGATCGAGAGGTCACGTAGCCCTTAGGAGAGAAGGGGGGATTTGCATCAAGTGGTATCCGAGCTGAAGTTTTTCTTCCAGACAATAGGCAAAGGAGAGGAGGAAAAAGAACTCGAAGTTGTACTCTGTGTGTGAGAGACAGTCAAAACAATGCCACCGAGGAGACGAGTGGAGCCACCTTTAGCCAATCGGGTTGTAGAAAGAGAAATGAGAGAAATTTGTGCAAGAATGGAGGCAATGGAGGCATCACAGAGGAGGGCACCTGATGCTGGAGACATCAATGATGCAGAGAGTGAAGAAGTAGAAGTCAAAGAAGCTGGATGGGAAAATGTTTTCGAAGAACGCTTGCTGAGAGCAGTTGTTAGATTGGGAGATAGAGCCAAGATAGAGATCCCAATGTATGAAGGCAATTTGTATGTTGAAGAACTGTTGGATTGGATAAGATCCATGGAAAAATATTTTGACTATGAAGATATCGATGAGGAGAAAAGGGTGAGACATGCTATCACCAGGCTAAAAGGACATGCGCCGCTATGGTGGGATGAAATACAGGCTGAGAGGAGAGGTAAGGGAAAACAAAAGATAAATAATTGGGATAGAATGGTAGCCAAGATGAAGGATAAATTCATGCCCAAAGATTATCATATCAATTTGTTCAGGAAGTTGTAGAACCTGAGACATAAAGGTATGACATTGAAGGAGTACACAAAGGAGTTCTACAAGACGAACATCAGAACTCGACAAAGAGAGAAAGATGAAGAAAACATTTCCAGGTATATAAATGGCCCGAGGTATGAAATCCAGGATGAGATCATCATGATGTCAGTGAGGACAATGGAGGATGATTATCATTTTTCACTGAAGGCAGAGGAGAAGTTGACCAAAAAACAAAGCCAGTGAGGCAGAGGTAAAATCCTAGTCCCGAACAAAGGCAAGGGAGTTTCCCATGACAAGGCACATAAATCCAAAGACGAGACTGAGAAACCACATAGTCACTCAGAAAGAGGAGGAAGTTCCCGAGGAAGACAAGATGGTGGTATTATAGGTGAATCCCCCTACAGACAAGTGGATTCCCTCTTGGTCTCTAAACTCCTAAGGCCAAGACAGAAAAGTTCTTAACATGGACACTGGCATCCTTTTAGATCTAATCAGGCTAACATACGAAGGAGAAGAATAAAGCTATGTACCTTATTAACGACGTTTATCCTTGCAAATTCCAAGCTGAGCTTCGATCTTGAGCTCCCTGATAGATCCTATAGAACAAACAAAGATACAATGGACTTCCTATTCTACTGATATTATCTCAAATATAGATCTATCTAC
Organism: Picea sitchensis; assembly: GCA_010110895.2. Lineage (NCBI taxonomy): Eukaryota > Viridiplantae > Streptophyta > Pinopsida > Pinales > Pinaceae > Picea > Picea sitchensis. The sequence goes on from SNQJ01S0012411.1 coordinate 45,661, forward strand.
TGAAGACAAACTCATGTAGAACAAACATAAGTTTGAAAGAAACAGGCCAAGCATTGATATATTGATAAGAACAAGTAAAAGTACTTACAATCCTTTGATGAAGGTGCAACAACTTCTTCCACTTCTCCTTGTCCAACCCATTTTCTCAAGTAATATACACTGATTTCTTTGATAACATCTCACTTATGAGATCATAAGTGTCACATCTCCAATATATTATGTTCATACCACTTATAGGATCATAAGTTTGGTATCAATCTCTAGTCTCTACCATACCCTTCACCATGAGAAGGCCTCCTTATATAACCTTGGAGAGGCCCAACCACTTGAGATATATTTGGGATAAGTGGAGGATTCTTCTTCTTTAGTTGAGGATCCCCCCTAAGATCATGCCTTGATCCAAGATTCGAACCCAACTACCTTCATATATTGAGGGGATTGTCCCCTGATTTCCTCCAACAAACCAAAAATTCGCTCAGAAAGGGTAGCACTCCCACAGAGTGCTCCAAAACTCCCCCAAAGAGGATCAGGGAGTGATAGCACTCCATGAAAGTGGGTACGGGAGTGCTCCTCTCCAAAATCGATTTTTGAGTGGTTCTTTCAGTGGCAAAATGATTGTACTCTCTGTCAAGTGATTTCTCTTCTTCAAAACTAGTCTTTGAGGTGTCTTAAGTGTCTTTGTGATGTCATTAGAGGCACGCCATAGGAAATATGGTAGTTTGATGTTTGTGACACTTGCGACACTTTTGGTCAATATGAGACACTTGTGGACAAGATGCGACACTTACAACACTTGTAGTGACGACACTTGCGACACTATTGAAATGAGAAATTTTGATGTGTAACCGATTTTCCCCCAAAGTACGAATTTAGAAGAAAATGATGACGGAAGTACTTTGTAGACTTTTTCAAGAAAGGGTATGGACGCAGAGAGGCTAGAAAAAACTACACATAACCATCAAACAAATATTATTACATGTTTCAAACCCAAGGTAGGCATACCTATGCTTGAGTGATAAAGACTTTTTAGGTATGGCCGCCATAAAATACATTGTGGATCCATAATTATATTGACAAAAGGTATAGCCACTGAATATACAATGTGGATCTATACTCCTATGAACTGAATTGATCGTATCCATGAAGAATACACAGTGGATCTATGAGATCACGAGACATAGCCACAACCAATACAAAGTGGATATATGTAACAATATATGTGTCATGGTTCAAAATAACTCCTTCGCAACCTGAGCAAAGTATACATAAGAGTTTAAACTCAACCTAGGGTCTTCTTACCTATCCCGATGTAGTACGAATATAACCATGTGAATATGTGTCCTGATGTCGAACATGGAAGAAACCACTTGATTACCAGTCAATGCTGTAAACCGTTAACAAGCGCGAGGGAGATCACCATTGATGTCAATGATTCCCAAAGTACTCTAGTACATTCCAACGAATGTGAATGGATGAGATGAAGTCAAACATCCGTGGATGAGATGAAGTCAAACATCCGTTGAATCATCTGATCAGGGGTCAATGATGTAAACCCACTGTCGAATGTGAGGAGGCCTCCCATTGAGGCATGCAAGTCCCAAAGTACTAACTAGTTTCTAAGTCTAACTCCTGGATAATATGATGAAGTTGAAAGGAATAGACTCGTCGAGGGAGGGCCTTGATGTATCCCCCATCAATGACATGAAACAAACATAGATATGTAATTGGTAGATCAAATGAACATGGATTGACATGGGTATTGAAACAAAATATTTGTGATGGGTGACTCTCGAGGTAGATACTACCCTTGAACACTGAGGCAGAACAACAGAAACTTGACATGGACCAAAAATTGATGATGCAGTGGATGCTGTGACTTTCGTCAGGTGGCCCAAAGGAGTAATAGAAACTCAGAGGATTGGCTTAGTGCAGAGGTTCAATGGATTAAAATGTGTGCAAAGAAAAAGTGTCGTGTTCAAGGGTGACTGTAAGAGTTACTGGTAAAGTTCTCAAAAAACTGCTTGGCTTGCTTTTTTCAATTTCCCCCCCATCCAGATAGACGAGTACCTCTTTTTAATTTAACGAGCTTGAGGAGGGTAAATGCTCGATATGACTCACATTCGGTAAGTCCCTCTTCCTTTGTTTAACGAACTGGAATAAGTAAGGGTTCGATCCCATATGGGCCCTTCAATGTATGATTGTTTAATGAGTCCATAGAAGGTAAAATCGATGGTTTTCATATTTAGAGAGTCTGAAAAAAACTTAAAGACGACTCCAATGATGTCCTTTTTCATAATGTTAGTCTTGTGAGGCCGAAAAAGAGATAAATTATCACTCAAAATATGCCCTTTCAAACCTTTTAATGAGTGGGAAAGGAAGCAAGATCACTCAGAAATCTTTTCATGTTTAGAGAGTTTGAAAAGAGTTTAAAGACGACTCCAGGGGGTTCCTTTTTCGTATATCCATGCGAGATCGAAAAAGAGATAAAAGGTTGCTTAGTTGCATTCTCATGTATTTACGAGCACGAGAAAAAAACAAAGACTAAGCTCGGTATGCCCCCAGCTTGAAATCTAGTGGCTTAACTCCAAAATGATCATCAAAGGCTAGAGACATGCCCCTCAAACTTCAATTCATTCACCAATTGTGAGGTTGTCACCAATTTCTCTACTAGATGGAGAAAAAGGAAAAGGGTGGATGAAATGAAGGTTCAAAAGAGGTGATTGTTTCATTTTTTAACGAGCTTGACACAGGAAAAGAACTATGCTCAGGGCTCCGAGTTCAATCCCCAGATTGTCATTTCATTTTTTAACGAGCTTGCTACAGAGAGGAAAACTATGCTCAAAGCTTCTGTTTCATTTTTTAACGAGATTTCCACAGAGAGGAAAACTATGCTCATGACCTCTGTTTCATTTTTTAACAAGATTTCTAGAGAGAAGAGAAACTATGCTTGTAGACTCTTCTTGATCATGGTTTTCAAGAGTATAACACTCTGGAAGGACACCATGTCAAGGGACAAAAAATGGTCATGGCTTCCAAGAGATTTTCACTGGATGGAAGAAAATCACTCTAGAAGGAACACATGTCGAGGGTCGCAAAAAGGGTAAGGAGATCAAGCTCCAATATCCCTACCGAAGAGATCACGATGTCAACTACTAGATCCAAATCATCAGAAGTTGAAGTCATGGGAGACAACGGAAAAACAACATCAGAAGGGAAGATAGAGTTTATATCTTCCCGAATTTCTTCACGAGGGGGAAGAAAAGAGGACCGATGATGGTTATCATCTCGAGGTAGCTTATTGACGCTAGTCATTTCAAGAATAGATTCATCAGAAGGAAAAATTGGGGAAATGTAGTCGATTGCAGACGACAAGGAGTTTAACCATGATGGCATCGAGTAACTGTCGGGTGCCAATAGATGTTGGTCATCCGAAGGGGGAGAAGCGGATTGGATAGAAACGTATGATGTTTTGGTTGGGCTAAGTGGCACAGTGTCACCTAGTGCATCGAATTCCAACGGACTAGGTACAATCCAAGGGCCAGATGATTCCAAAGATTTATAAGCCGTGGTCGAAATCATATCGACGGTGGCATTATGATGTGTAGTCGGTGGAAGTGGTGTAGGGAAGGTACCCATAAGGATAGAATATTTCAACAAGCGAGCACCAATGCTTTCATACATGATCTTGTGGTCTCCCAAGAAAGGAATGTTGTTGGTAGAGGGAGCACGAGCATCATTTGTGTAGAAATCTAACTGATCAACAATGACGATTTTTCCCTGATGAGGAAATTGCACACATCGAAATACCAACGAGGCAACAACAGTCATAGCATAAAACCAACTTCTTCCAAGTAGTAAGTTGTAATCAAGGGGAGCATCGACCACCTCAACATCAACAATGACAGTTTTGCCACCCAATTGGATGGGAAGAGACTGTAAA
>SNQJ01S0012411.1:70652-105775 GCA_010110895.2 Picea sitchensis
TTAATATTTTTAATTAAATAAACAGATCTAGTTTAAAAAACATTAAAAGACATCTTCATTATCATCAACAATTGTTTAAGTAGAGTTAGCGATATTTAAATAAGAAACTGAATAATAATATACATTAAAAGCTCACTATAATACAATAAATTTAAGTATAATTAACCATAGTTGACAATGAAACATTCATTAAAAAAAATAAAAAATTAGTACCATTCATAGTTGATTATCAAGCATTAAGAGACTTGTTTCTCTCATTTTTGCATTTTATTGGATTGAGAGGTGTATTTTTTTACTATTGGAAGACACATTTTTTAGCCTAGGGATGACTACACACACACTTTAGTTTTGGCATTAGTTCCTTTCAACTTTTGTCATAATTATAGAGGTATTGTTTTTCTCTTTCTCTTTCTTCATCAACTTTTGGAATTTGTGTCAATGTCAATTTTAGAACTTTAAACAAGAAACAAAATTGTTTTATAAATGTGTTTTTTCTTTTCTTTTTTAAAAGATACTTCTTAGATATATAGAAAATTATTTACATCGATAGAAAGAAAAACATGAAAAAGAAAGAAGGGTATCTAAAATGAACATCATATCCTCTTCCGTAGGGGTACTAAAAAAAATATAAAGTAAAAATAAGCAGTTGGATCTAAAAATTTGACATCTCTAATCAATAATGCCCCTTTTGCAAGGAGTAGCATATCTACATCATCTCACCATAATTGAAAAAAAGTTGACTAAGAACTAACGTCATTATTGAAAACAAACTTTCAATGAAGTTTCCAAAGGATATTCAAAGAAAAATATCTCAAACATTGCCAAATACCAGCCAATGAATCTTGGATCACCAATATGGAATCACCAAACAAAGCATCCCACCAATGAAAATTCCCCTGAATAATGCTTGTCGATTGCGATTGAACCTGATCCTGACAAGATATTGCAAAGGAGCATTCCCACAAGATGTGCTTCACTGATTATAACTTGAAGCAAGAGGGGAAAAGACCATCAGAAAGGCCACTTTTGGCTAGCCGAGATTTGGAGGGGAGACCTTAGTAGATCACCCACCAAGAAAAATCTTGGAGCTTATAAGAAGCTCGAATTGACCATACACCATGCAAATGCCAAATTCAATGGCTCTCCACATCTGAAGAAATCCACTTGGTACTAAGAACAAGACCTAATTGATGCTACTAATGCAGAATGGGGTAGATATTTCATGAATTATATTTGGTCAAGGGATATCCATAACTACACTCCCAATCTCGCCAAAAAGGACCAGTCATATAAATATTCATATTTAAAATATCCTCTTGGGGTCTGATCCCAGTGATCTCCAAGAAGGTAGGTCGATCAATGGAAGAAAATGAAAAATCCATAGCCACTAAATTCCAGGTCTTCCATGAATGAGAATTGGAATCCAAAAATATCTCCCAAGATGAAAATAGTCTTTATGTTAAGCCTCCTTTCCTGAAAATGAGGGAGTTAATATGTGCAAGTACCCTCCTTCTTCCAAATCCAAATTTCTCCCCTAGCCAGATCCTATCCTAATCTACTACCTAACCACTATCAATGAACCAAACTATCTACCTTCCTCCAAGTTGTCCAAATACTGCTACGAATGACGGACCTTGAAATCTTGAAATTATGAGGAGCATAAATGATATCACATAAACTGAATTGTCCCTTTACTTTGCCAACTTGCTAGACTGAAATTAATCTATGCCGCACCAAAAACTACTAATGGGGATGATTCCTCCAAACAACTAACCACCCATTTAGCAACCAAAATGTTTCCTTGGGCCACCACATCCATCAGACCAAGGCCCCCCTCATCCTTGGGCATTATATAAATTTACCAAGGGACCATAAGACCACAAGGCCCACCATACTTGGCCCACAAGTACAAGCACAAAATATTTTCCAATCGACAAAACTGCTTCCTACTTGGAAGTCATAAAAAAACATAATAGATGTGGGAGGCTTGAAGAATATTTTTCACCACCATTATCTTAGAAACAAACGAAATATCCATACATTTCCAAAAAAGTAACTTACACTGCAATATTTCCAAGCACCAATCCCACATAACAACCAGTGAAAGTTTTATGCCAAATGGTATACTAAGATACCACACAATAACCCATGGATAGAAAATTCACCAAGTTGAAAATCATTGGGGATGATCCTCAAGACCAACTATTCAATAGTCTATCTTGTGATCACTAACAATTGCCTTTGAATCCTCAAAAAACATCGCAAGACAATCCCTGGAGGTTGAGACTGACTCCTGATTAGCAGAGATTGACAAAAGAGAGTCATCTGAAAAATGAATGTTAATCACATCCTCCTCCATAGGGAGAGAAATACCTCTAATACAACCTTGAATATGAGCTAACTCTAATATATATCCAAGAGCATTAGCTGTCAAAATATATAAATAAAGGGTCAAAGGACACCCTTACCTAATACACCTATGGAGATGGATGCAGGGGGAAAAAACATTGTTCATTGAAACAAAAGCAAAGGCACATGTAAACAAGGTGTTCGTAATACAAAAACAACATTGGCCAAACCCTAGGCTAGTAAACATATTGGTGATAAATGAATAATTAATACGAACATATTATTTGTAAAAATTGATTTTCGGGAAGAGGGCCTGCTGACTAGACTCCTTGTCCCACTCCATGGCTTCCCAAGATGAAAATATTGTATCCAAAATAAATCGTCCCTATACAAATCCTATTTTCTCTTGAAAATCAATTTTTTGGGCCACATATTGGACTCTACTAGCTAAAGCCTTGGCCACAATTTTCTAATCAATTCTCAACAAAGTTATTGGCCACCACCCACCAATAGAATATTTGTATTCTTCATAATAAGATTGATGAGTCCTTGATTAAGTGTTTCTAAAAGACTCCCTGAGGAAAATACCTCGTGCACAAGATTGGAAAAATCATCCCCCACTGTTTCCCACATCCACTTGTAAAATTCACAAAGAAAACCATCAATACCTGGGGACTTCCCATTTTTCATTGAAGAGAGGGTAGAAAAATATTTATCTTTAGTAGAATCTCATTTCAATTTATCTTGATATCCATTCAAGACTTTGTGAGGAACCACTCTATAGAAATCATCCCACCATAAAAGACACCCTTTGTCCCCCATAGGACGAGGAACAATATTATAGACACTATGCATGAAAGACTGAAAATATGCAAATTCCAAATGGGAAACATTAAGCTTGAATAGATATGAAAGTTTGGAGTCCACCACATGCCCTACCAAAATAGAAGTCATAATGGGTAGGAGATACATGTAATTTCAATCAACACATCAACTAGATGATATCATCCCTCGGGCCATAAATCCAATCCAACCCAGCCTGAACCCTGGAATGGCCCTATCTAAAGTTGGATCACGTAAACCATCCACCATAATCAACTCCTTTCTCCCTCCAATTGGTTTCAAACAATAGAAGATAGGATTTACACTTAGACCAAACGTGCTTCTTTGAACCACTAATCATAGAACCAACCCCTCTTCCCCTATCACCATCCCATTAAACCATGTCAAAATATCCACCAATTATCTACTCAACCTATGGAAGAGAGGTCTCCATCCACGCCCAAAGATGTATACATGAAGAGCTAAGTTTTGGTGCATATATAGAACAAAAACCTGGCAATCTATCTTGAAATAGTATAGTAATCCACATGGAACAATTGATCAGGTCACTCCCTAATGTTTTAACAAAACTCCATAGATAGGACAAAATGGATAACACACCCCACCTCTTCCCTAGTCATGACATTCGTGGCCCAAAAGGGGCCATTCCACACATAAATCATGCGATTGCGAAGCTCAAATCCATATGAATTGACCTCGTGTAAGAAAAACTATTTTTGGTTTAACTTTATGAATAAATCCTCAAACAACTTGCTTCTTACCTCGGATAGTCGACCCTCTAACATTCCATGCAAAAAGAGAGATCTTCATTCATAGAAAAAGGGATTGGCCAAAGTGATGAACTTATTAGACAACATTGAGGAAGGTGCTCCCCTTTAGGAGAGTGGGTCGCTACTTCCTTAAAAGACTTTACCCTCCGGGATTGGCTCACGGTACTAGTAGGCTTGTGCAAAGATGTAGGATATGAATCCCCTTATGTTTGTTATATTTAACCCACCATCCCTCATCCACCTCCATATTTTGAATACCGCTAACTGAAGTTGTTTGTATAGTCTAGACCAGAGTATTAACTAGAGGAACCAAAGGAACTCTATAGTTTTCGAGAGTTGATTGTTGTATAGTTTTCGAGATTTGATTGTTGTAACTGGACTCCAATTCCTTTATAATTCTCTTGAACCACTACTCCCCCCCCCCCTTGCTACTAGATCTACGCCTCAATAGAGGGGCATGCTCTCTAACAAGGTCCTCATAGGTTCCCTCCTTACAAACTCGGGTTTAACCAACTAAGGAACTTGTCTGACCTATTGGGGTCATCGATGTTGAAGCAACCACACCACTTGAAGATTGGGGAGCCCTTGGAGGGGTTGTTGATGAGGAAAATATCATATGAGATGATCCTATGCTTGGTAGTCAAAGAAGGCATTTGACAAATTCATATAATGAACTTTTTGTTGTAGAAATCCGTCGATAGTCATCACATAAATAAACAATGACAATTTATTCTTCAAATCAACCTCCACACTAACTCTCAGATTAGGTCAGAAAGAGTTATGTTTTCCCTCTCAGATCAAAACCTTGCTATACCAATTAGCAAACAAATCTCCAAAAGGCCCCAAATTGAAAAGAAGAGAAGGAAACTCGAGCCACAATGGCTAGTTGACTTGACCACGATCCTCCATGTTAAAATCAACTCTCCATGATTTCACATAAGCTAGGGAACCCACAATATGCCATGTACCATGCTATAGAACTTATTGAGTTCCTAATTAAATGTTGAACAAGAGAAAAACATACTTATACCCAAAACCTCATTATGAATTCAAAGAAACTCCTTTCACCTCCCAATTCAACAAATTTATTGAATTCCGCCTCATCCGACATATGATGAAGGAAATACAATATCACCACACAATGCTTTAAAGTACGACGTTCCTTTGCATACTCCTTGTTATTGGCTAAAACAAAATTGAAATTCCCTTCACCGGGATCCACATTGGTCTAAGTGTTAAGGATCTCAACCTTTTTATTAACCAGGGATGAATACATGGGTTGACTCAAAGGATGCACCTCACCAAGTTCAATCAAGAGCTTCCCATCAATTCTAATAGAGTATGATTGAGCATCAATAATTTGGACCTTTGGTTGTAGATCTAAAGAAATTATAACCAAGCCAAAAACATCATTTTGGGAGATAGAGTTCTCCTCCATCTTGTGTTTCTAGGTCATTTTCTACACTTTCAACTACCTCAAATTGAGTAATTATGCCAAAAGGCGTACACCTATTGTAACATCCTGCTCTGGCGCACTTACCAAACTTATTCTTTGAGGACACTTGCTCGCAAGTGTTCTGGATTTTTATGATGATAAAACTTTTTCCTTCATTGTGATGTGTTAAGTTATATGACATGATGTTTTACTACCTTGATGTAGACAGGTGCTGCTGACTCAGTTTCATTGAGTGTGCAGGGTTTCAAACCTTGAGGATGCAGAGGCATCGGTGGAACGCCCTTGGACTCCGGATTGAGTCAAGGAGTGGGCTATTTGAGTTGTTTCATTCACGGTGATATTGTTTTGTTTTGATAAGATGCTATTGATTTCATGATATGTTGTTGACATGATATGACATGATGGTTGATGATGCAGGCTGACGATAGCTTGTCGACCAGACTCACATATGGATTAAAGGGGCCACACACAAGTTCCNCTCAAAGGATGCACCTCACCAAGTTCAATCAAGAGCTTCCCATCAATTCTAATAGAGTATGATTGAGCATCAATAATTTGGACCTTTGGTTGTAGATCTAAAGAAATTATAACCAAGCCAAAAACATCATTTTGGGAGATAGATTTCTCCTCCATCAGGTGTTTCTAAGTCATTTTCTACACTTTCAACAACCTCAGATTGAGTAATTATGCCGAAAGACTTACACCTATTGACAATGGGCACATTTAATAGGTTTTTATTGCTTAATCAGTTTTGTATGGACAAGATTAAATATTGATGAAATATTCTTAGTCATCTCAATAAATAAATGGTTGTGATTTCAACCACTAACTTCCTCACTATTATAAAGACATCCGTTTACATGTTTATTTTTTTACTTTTACTTATCATATTTAAAATTTACTATAGCGGCTATCACATCCAAATGATTAGGTTTTGTTACTGAGTGGAGATATACCATGTGCAGAGGTACCTTTCATTTTCTAGACCAACTAAAACCTTTGGACGTTCACCAACTAGGAGTTTGCAACTATGCTAGTAGTTAAAGTAGTTAAACTCATTGTGTTGAGATGAGGCAGCTACCGATACTATGTTTCATTACCAACTCGTGAAACCACAATCATAGAATATTTTACATTAAGACACATAACAATGTTGCACGATTCTTCCAAATTGCGACAATTGAGTGACACATGCTCTAAGGGCAAACGTTCCTTTAATCAATTGAGTGTAGCATACCCCTGCCTGTCAGAATGAGAAGGAGAGAGACCTCTAGAGGCAGATCGACCCTTCGATCTGTGTCTATTGTGGCCATCCATAGCCACACAGCAAAAAGGACCAATGATCATAAGGAAATCAAAGAAAACCTGTCAGAGACTGTTCTCGTCTTAGTCCTGCAATGTATAAGAACGTAAAATTCGTAGTGGCTGCACTTATTGGACTACTGCTGCAGACTGTGTTTCTTCCAGTGGACTATTCAGTGATGGAAAGCGGCGGCTAGGGCAAACCCTAACCGCAGGGGCATCTAAGTCACCTTAAATTGCTTCCCCGCGGATTTGAACGGCTTGGAATCTATGATCTCCTCGCCACTGAAACCCTCCGTTTCACGAATCGGCGGCTGCTCTCTGCTTTCTGATGGACGGCTGCTCCCTCGCTTCACTTACTTGTGATGTCTCACCGTGAAACCGTGAGGTATCCTAATTTTTATTTAATTAGTTAAATATTGTTTATTGAATGTAATTAAGTAGATATCAAATTAATGTATGAAACCTACTTGTTTATGAGACAAGAGATCCCCTTAAATCTACGATAATATACAAATCTCCTCTTGAATTTAAACTTACTATCTCTATGCTATATGTAAAATTGAAATTTCATTGAGATGAGTCCAAACCCACTACCACTAACTACAAATATTTTCAACCTTAACAGAGATACAAACATCAAAATTGACAATAACATTAATGCACTTAAAAACCTACTTCTTTAAGTTTAGGAGGATGACATATCCTACTTGCCTTTCCTTGGCTGATGCACTTAAAAACCTACTTCTTTAAGTTTAGGAGGATGACATATCCTACTTGCCTTTCCTTGGCTGCGTCCCTTAAGACAATTGTTTCTACCATTATCCATGCCCAAAGGAAATTAATTAATATTGTTGAATATTGAGCCCATAAATATGAAGAATATTGCACCAATTTTAGTAAGCAGTCCATGGAATATTTACATATAAGAAAAATGATATAATCAATTGGCGTTATATCCAGCCAACAACCTCTTAAGACCGATAATTTTATTTGCATGGGATGAATTTTTGAGCCATTTATTAACAATTGTATGGATAAGAGGTTCAGTAATATGGAACCGATATTATACATTTTGTAAAAATTATATTGTTTTATGTATCTATGTAAACTGTTTTAACTACAAAATTATATTGTTTTATGTATCTATGTAAACTGTTTTAACATCATGAAATTATAGGGCATTGGTGGTGTATTTGAATAGAATCATAGAGTTTTGAGCATAACCTAAATGTTGAGTCATACTATCGTAAGCATCATCAGAAGCCTTGTACCAAATATTCTTTTAATATAGACAATAGACCATATTCATGAGACCCAAACTTCTATTTCCACCTTACACATAACACATTAATAACAACATCCCTCGACACAGGATCTTTGGACAATGTTCAACCTAACTATGGAGGGACAAGGGTAGGGTGTCTCGGAGAGGCATGGTAGTAAGGTATCGTGATGGAGTAGAAACAATTATGGCACTTGTTCTTAGAATTGAGGTGATAACTCATGGATGTTTAATTTTTTTATATTAAACCTTGCATTTTCTCTTAGTTCAATGGATTTATAGGAATTTTCTCTATCCTTGAAAACACATTTTTTATATCCAACCTTTCATTTTCTCTTAGTTTAATGGATTTGTAGGAGTTTTCCCTTTCCTTGAAAAACACATTTTATAGATTTTTTATATTACTAATTATCACAAGGATCCACAACAAGAACTTGAAAAAGATTAACTTTCAAATCAGTAAAAAAAGTTTATAATAAAAAATTTCCTACGATTTGTTTATTACTATACATAGTTTATCATGTTTTTTTCAAGGAGGAGAATGAGGTGGTGCTCTATGCTATTTTTTTTCACTCAACGACAATGTGCACACATTATATTATCAATGTCTAGTAGAATACCACGATAACCAACCAAACATGCATTATCATAGATTTTTTTAAATAACATTAGGAAAACAAGGAGGTGGATTAAGAAGCGCCTCATGCCAAACAATGAGTTTTCTTGATATCAAGGACCTTTACCATTGTTGGGGGAGAAAAAAAAGGGCCTTGGGCTCTAAATGAAGCTTCATGAGATTATGTCCCAGGAAAAACACATATAACCATGACAAAAGCCCTTAAAAGAGGATCTCTATCCTTTGATTCATATAGGGTTGTTATTAGGAAGTTTTGCTCATCACAGACGGGTTGTAGTGACTTGCTCATGTTCAAGAAAAGGAAAACAACTTCCTTGGGCACTATATGAATCTTCCTAGGCTCAATCGCCATGGAAAAGTACTCAAATTGCTGCAAGTACTTAAATAGGATATCTTGGCCTCCAAGTGAGAATATTGGTGCCATTAGTAGGTTTGTGCATAAGGAATTAGTCTCAGGGCCTTAACCATGGTTGGGGGAAGAGAAAAAGAGGTCTTGATCCTCTAAAAATAGATTCATTGGCTTAAGTTCTACGAGTGGGGCTTCCAACTATGATAGAATACCTATATAGGGGGTCTTTGGCCTCCAAGTGGGATATGGTGATCCAGGCAGAAATCGGTGGCCACCCACCTATTCCACTGACTCAAAACAAGGGTTTCCACCTTGGCATTTTTTATACAGCTTTTGGGTCCTAAAATTTCGGGGTTGTTTTGAGGCCCTAAACAACATTTTTTGGTCCCGCCACAATCACACTGTAGGCTTTAGGTAGAGTGTGACGATGGAATGTGTAGTCCTCAGATATACCTTTCCAACGAGCTATCATGCACCCCAAACAAAGATCGTATGCAAAAGTCACGCCCTTGGGAAGTTGATGTATCAACTACCCCCATCTAGGCCCGCAAACTTTTTGGCATTTCATCTTCCGAGGTTAGGGTTTTGGATTTTCTTTATGTTAAAAATGCCTTTAGAGCCTCATTGTAAATATCATATTTTTCTTGTGAATGATCGTAGCCATCACATCTCTTCTCAGAGATAAGATGCCACCATTCTAGCGAGTTTGTTCACTTAGTATTTTTACAGTCTCTATACATTTTTGTCATTAATAAAAAATGTGCATTACCATATATCTGTGTTTCTGGAAATATACATGTGTATTTACTTATTATATTTCCACCTTCATTTCGGTCTAAAAATAATCCAGATCAGTGGAATCAAAGAAGACTACTCCTTTTCATTTCTTAGTGCATGTCCCCAACGAGGTCAGGATATAGAGATTTGGGTCTCAAGCTAGTTTCTCTCGAGGAAAATCACTCTCGCCAGCCCAAGCGACCTCCCATGGAATAAGAGAAGAGAGATGAGAGAGAAGAATATCTCATCAAGCTATTGCTCGCGGAAGCCCTCGCGCAACAGAGGAACAAGATGTTGGATAATTTTTCCCAAATCCTTCAACGATTGCCGACAATAGAAGACACATCTTCATCAAGTAGTTGCTTTGGAGATGCTACCCAATTCAAGGTACAAGTTAATTTTGATATTCCTGTATTTGAAGGTCAGATCGATGCAAATGATTTAGAAAAATGGTTAAATTTTCTAGAAGGTTATTTCTCTGTTCACAATTTTGTTGACATAGAAAACATCACCTTTGCGCTCCTTAACTCTCTCCCCCATGTGAAACATTGGTGGGAAACTTACTAGGAGAAAATTTCCACAAAGGAATCTGGAATATTTGGGGTCGAGCCCACTTGGAATTTTTCTATGGATGAGATCAAGGAGCAATATTACCCTGTGGGAAACTATGATGACCAATAAATGAGATGGACCATGCTGCATCAAGAGAGGGGCCAAACAGTTCCAGGGTTCACAAATACCTTCCATACCTTGCACACCAACCTCGGTATCAAATACTCTGAGCGACATCTAGTTCTAAAATACCACAGGTCTCTACACAGGTACATCCAAACTGAAATGGAGTTTCTGAACATCTCATCACTGGGAGAAACTTATCGATATGTTGTCAAAATCAAGAAGAAATTTAAGCACCAGAACAAGTAGGAATTTGGGTTTGCAAATCCGCAACAACCAAAGTATGGTAAAGGAATCCCTAATCCACAGAACAACCAACCTCAAGACAAGAAGTCCAAGTCACAAGAAAATAAGAGCAATGGGAAGACAAAGAAGGACAATGGGAAGTGGTGCAAATTCCAAATAATCCCTTGGCACGAAACCGATGAATAACACTCAAAACAATCATTGGTGTCTGAGATGAAAGAAACAAAGTTGAACCTTGATTCGAACTCTGATTTAGAGAATAATAAAAGGAGACAGATTATTGATGCAGAACCCACTGCTATTGTCACAACTACTACAATCCAACTAGAAGAACCAGAGGATCCTGATGAGGGGGAGCACCTCTTCATTCACAGATGTGGGTGAAGGAGACCTCACTGCATTTTATTTTTGATAACGAAAGCCAAAAAAACATAATCTTAGTAGAGGTCATCAAGCAATTGGATTTTCTCACAACACTACACCTGCAACCATACAACATTAGATGGCTTTGTTGGGGACAAGATCTTTATGTTAGCTAGTATTGTTTTCTTTCATACCACATCAAGCCCTTCAAGGATGATGTATTTTGTGATGTTTCCCTATTGGAAGTATGTGATTTTCTATTAGGCCATCCATTTAAGTGGAAGCGTCATGTTGTTTATGAGTCTCGACACCATAGTGTCATTTTTACTCTGGGGGTCAACTATATAGGATACCAGAGTTAGTTCCAACTATTGTCCTGACAAAACAGTGCAACAAAGTAATCTCTCATACCACAAAGTTTATCCTCTTCACAATATATTAAGAGGAGAAGGACACTACAATCATTGCAGCCTCATCCCCAGACCCTTGTCTCCATCATAATTAGATCAACAAGATTGTAGAAGAGCACCAAGATATTCTTATTGCACCTACAAGGGTGCCTCCACACTATCCAGTCAAGTGAAGTTATAAAAAATACCTTCATGCTTTTCATGTTGTATCTTCACCGATAGATTCCTCCCAAACTTAGGTAGATCATGCAATTATATCGGTCAAACAAATCCAACCCATCCAACAACAAGTTCATAACAACCTTCAACAAGCTAAGCAAGACAACTTCCTCAGCAAGGCAAGTAGCTCAGTAAGGTTCAGATTCGACAAAAGCTTCCCTGAGAACTTGAAAATGGAGACCATTGCTTCATAAGGGGGGAAGAATGATCGAGGTGGAAATCGATGGACACCCACCTATTCCGTTGGCTCAAAACAAGGGTTTCCACCTTGGTAGTTTTTCTACAACTTTTCAGGTCCTAAATTTCTAGGGCCATTTTGAGTCCATAAACATTGTTTTTTGGGCCCACCATAGTCACACTATTGGATTTGTCCAAAGTGTGAAGGAAAACTGTGTAGTTCTCAGATAAAATTTTCCAACAAGCTATCGTGTGCCACAAAAAAATATCGTATGAAAAGGTTACGCCCTTGGGAAGTTGGCGTATCAACTACCCCCATCGGGGCCTGCAAAACTTTTGGTGTTTCATAATCCAGGGTTAGGGTTTTGGATTTTATTTATGTTAAAAATGCCTCTATAGCCTCATTGTAAACATTATCTTCTTCTTGTTAATGAGAGTAGCCATCACATATATTCTCAAATATAATCTTCCACCATTCTAGCGAGTTTATTCACTTTGTATTTTTACAGTCTCTATACATTTTCGTCGTTAATAAAAATTGTGCATTACTGTATCTCTGTGTTTATGAAAATGTATATGCGTATTTACTGATTTCATTTCCTCCTTCATTTCATTCTCAAAATAATCTGGATGATATGGGTACCATTAGAAGGTTTTACACACCATGGTCAGGTATATGGGCCTTAAACATGATTGAGAAAGGAAAATATGTACCTTAGGATCAACATGAAGCTTCTTCAACTCAGGTTCCACGAAGAAATACCTGAACCACCACATGGACCATAAGTGGTATATGGATGCCATCATTAGGATTTTCATACCAAGAATGGGTCTCAAGGCCTTGATGATGATTTGGGGATGAAAACAACTTAGAATAGAAAAAGAAGCTTCTTGGGCTCAAGCATGCATTGATTAGAGTCTACAAAATACCATACCATGAATTGTCAAAATTTAAGTTGCTAATAAGTGAATTAATAAATCAACCCACTCATTTGTAAGAAGCCCTGACTATAATACCCCTAAGAGAAATGTTGACAATTGATGAATTTATTTCTCTAAAATCTATATTCTAAACATATAACGCCATAAAATAAAGGGAAGACAAATAAATTTCGTAAGTTGACTTTTATTTTTTAGGGACTAAAACATCTCATCATACACCTCTTCTTTACATAACTTATGCTTTCATCATTTATTACTATCCAACATCTTTCCAATGACATATGATATTTATGGTTTCACCTCTTAATGGTTCATCAATAATTTTTTCAATATTGAGTACATAAACATTGTT
This sequence comes from Picea sitchensis, assembly GCA_010110895.2. Lineage (NCBI taxonomy): Eukaryota > Viridiplantae > Streptophyta > Pinopsida > Pinales > Pinaceae > Picea > Picea sitchensis. The sequence continues at coordinate 83,805 of SNQJ01S0012411.1, forward strand.
GGCATGGTTGTGATGTGATTTTTTATCATTGATTAAAAAAGTTTCACCATACATCGAGCATCTTTACATAATACATTCTTCCAATATTTAGTATTCTTCGAAATATTTCAAACGATATATGAAATACTGTTTTTTACCTCCTAGTGATTTGTTGACAACAAACTTCTCCATTTCAATTACATAAACATGATTTTTCGGATAATCATTATAGTTCATCAATCATGGAATAATCTTACCTAGACACAAAACCTAACCACACAACCTACTTAGCTAAGACAAACAATAAACCCCATGTATTTAGTCCTTATATAGAACACAAGGCATGAAAACAACGCCATAAGTTGTATTAAACATACATATACATAGTATGACCCAACCATAATACAAAGAAAGACCTATTATGACCCATTTTATGTTGTGATATTGCTAATTAAATGCCAATGTGATAAATAATGATGTAAAACTATGATGCAATGTGATTTTGAGTGCTGTAAGACCATTTGGAGCATTTAATATAGAGGTGTAATGTTACTGTAAGGACAACACAAATCGACACAAAAATTATTGATGCACAAAAACAACACAGCATAGGGTTTGTGCATTTAAGGAATCCTTTACATGGCATCTATGACACGAAAATGCAACACCAGAGCCATGAATTGGAGCAGTGATTACCATATCTAGGCTATAGGGATATAAATGGCTTGCTTCTAAAACTTTGTACTGTACCTTTATATAGATTGTTTTTACCTCTTTTGGTAGCATTGTCACTAAAACATCTAGGGTAAAAATAGGACTTAAGGAGATCACACGGATATAATTAGATGCCTACCACTCAGTTATTGGTGGGTCTCACCCCATCTAAAATTCCTCAATCAAATGGCTCTCTCACTGCATGCTCTTCTACATTTAATATAGCAATAGTTATTTTCTACTCCTCTCATGCATTATGCACACATAAATAAAATTCTGATTGTTGCATATAATTATTCAATAGAAGTGCATCCACCTCACCTTCATAGGGATTAATATTCACCTACAATACCATTATAAATAGGTTCCAATAATATTGGATATTGAAGTTCACTTTTTTTTTAATCTTTTATTCATCAGTTTTTCTTAGATCCTCGTGATATTTTATTTTTTCATGAAATTCATGATTCTCTAAAAAGGGGATCACGATATTTTTCTCAAGAGTGTCCATGAGTATGGCCATGATTGTAGAATTGTTATTTAATTGAGCTTCCAACATCACAACATTTATTTTAAATCTATGGTTCCTTATCGATTCTCTTCTTCCAGTTATGAGGATTTCAACTACTTCTCAACCCTTCTTGTTCCAATGTTGGGATCCATGTAGTACAAATTCCCATCAGATTTGGATTTCCTAAATTGAATAAGAATATACCATATTGAACCACCAAATTACCAAACAAAACCTCTTTTATACCAATATGATTTATAAACCGCCTTGGACATTGTAATGATTGTCACCAAAATAAATCTAAAAGTACTATAAGGACTAAAGTGTGTTAGAAAAACAGGATCACAGAGAAATAAAATAAAACAAATGCAGAAATAAAACATAGAAGATACAAAACAAAACAAAGACATAGATATATGTGGTTCACCCAATGTGGGATACGTCCACCAGAGAAATTGGCAATCCTTCCTTTATTATTATCCAACAAATGAAGGGATACAACCTACAACACACCTGTTGTAGCTTCCTCTTCTTTCTCTCACAGTCTCCTCTTGCATAATATAATATTCACTCTCATACACTACACTACGTCAATACAATTACCTCATACATAAAATAGGGTTTTCCTTCTAGGTAAAAAATCCCTAACATAACATGTATAGTCAGATCTACAACCTTATAATGAATGGTCCAGATTGACTACAAAATCACAATCTTTTACTAGGAAATTTTCGCAAAAAATTATCTTCAGGGGCACTTCCCTCGAGCCCCCTGGAACCCCCTAGCGAGAGATGTGGGGGGGTAAGACCCTCCACACCCCCCGTTCAGGAAATGGGATCCAAACATGACTAACATGAGACTTATGAATTAGGAAGATGATCAAGCTCCACAATCAACAATCTCCCACTTGGAGACTGATCACAACAAATCCACAATTGTTGTACCTATTGAATTATGATCCACCTTGGACCTGGAAAATTTCTCATATTCACCTTCATGCTTGAAGATGGATTGAAACTGAGAAGGAAATTCGTTTCTCCATGGTTACTACCTTTGTTAACATGTCTGCAGTATTTTGGCTAGTATGCATCTTTTCCAACTTCAATTGTCCATCTTCCAAAATGGATCGTATGAAATGGTACCTGAGTTGTATATGCTTAGTATTATAATGGAAGGTTGAGTTCTTTGCAATATGAATGGCACCCTGGATGTCACAGTACAACCTACTATTATCTTGATTCTTTCCAATTCCTCCATAAACCTCTCTAACCAAATCATCTTTTTACTAACCTTTGTAGTAGCAGCACACTTTGCTTTTGTTGTTGAACGTACAACAACCTTTTGAAGTTTAAAAATCCATCTTACTTTTGTTCCACCTATAGTAAAAACATACCCTGTGGTGCTCCACCTGCTATCTTTAAAACCTTCCATATCTGAATCAACATATCCCTATAGAACATTGTTTAAACCTCCAAAATATAATGCATGAGTAGAAGTACCTCTAAAATACATGAGAATCCAATTTACTTCCTCCAAAATTTCTTTACCTAGATTTTTCATATACCTTCTCACAACTCCCACTCCATGTGCAATATCTAGTCTTATGCACACCATCACATACATTAAGCTATCAACTGTTGATGAATAAGGGACCCTGGACATTTATTTTATCTTCTATTGTGTCTTGGGACACATTTACTTGATTAATTTGTAATGGTTGGCCAAACGTGTACTAACTGGTTTTTCATTCTACATTCTAAACCTATGCAACACCTTCTCTATGTACACACCTTCAGACAATGTCAATTTGTGATTTTTCCTATCTCTTATTATTCTCATACCAAATATTTTCTTTACAACACCCAAATCCTTCATCGAAAATGAATTATCTAATTTTCTTTTGAGCACATTTATATCCTACATGTTATACCATGCAACAAACATGTCATCTACATACAATAGAAAGATAATATAGCTTCCATTTTCTATCTTCTTAAAATAAACATAGTGATCATAATGACATCTACTATAACCTTGTTCTTTCATAAACCTATCAAATTTCAAATACCACTGCCTTGGATCCTGCTTTATGCCATAGGATCTCTTCTTCAACTTTAATACCAAATTTCCCTTCCCTCTGACCTCATAACCTTATGGCTGCTACATATAAATCTCTTCCTCCAAATCCCCATGGAGATTTTGTTTTTTACATATAACTGTTCAAGATGAAAATATTCTATTACCACAAGACTTAAAATAGTCCTAATTGAATTAATTTTAACAATAGGAGAAAATATTTCATAAAAATCTATACCTTTGTTCTATACAAACCCCTACAGCAAGTCTGGCCTTGTACCTCTTTGTGTCTCCATATTCTTCCTACAACCTATAAACCCATTTATTCTACAATGCTCTTTTTCTTGCAAGTAATTGAACCAAGTCCCAAGTCAGGTTATTTACCAAGGAGTCCATTTTCTCTTTCATTATTTGGCCCCACTTATTTTTAGTGTCTACCTGCATTGCCTCTTCATAACTTTTTTTTTCACCAGAATAAGTCAACAATAAATAATACAATGAAGGAGAGTATCATTCATGGGGTATACCTTACTTGGTATATATTCTAACAACACTTGTAGTTGTTTGAGGTACTTTCTTCTCATGTTGTTGTACATTTTGATTTTCGAGTACCTTTGGAATTTCATATTCTTTGATTTCATCAAGCACTGTGTATTATGTGTTTTCCTTTTCTTGTTTCTTTCCCTACAACTGATCTTTGTACATGACCTTTTAATTAAATACCACATTCATACTCCTAATGATTTTATGATTTTCATAATTCTAAAAGAGATAACCAAAACCATTAACACTGTATCCAATAAAGGTACACTTCTTGGATTTTCCCTCAAGCTTTGTTCTATTTTCTTTATCAATATGGAAAAATGCTTCACAACTGAAAGTCTTCATAAATGAGTATTTTACCTTTTTACCTATCCATTGATCCTCTATAATGTCTCCATTCAAAGAGCTTGAAGGCCCCATGTTTATTAAATAAACAACAATATCTACAACATCTTCCAAGAACTGTAAGGGAAACCCAACATGCAATCTCATACTCCTTGCACATTCCATGATTGCCACATTCTTCCTTTTTGACACACCATTTTATTTTGGTGTTCATGGAACTGTATTCTCTCTATGAATCCCATCGTATGAACAATAATCATAAAAATCCTTGCTGCAATATTCACCTCCATTGTCTGATCCGAGACACTTTAACCTTTTTTCGTGTCTCATTCTCAACCAAATATTTTCATTTCTTAAAAGTGTCAAAAACATCATATTTTTGTCAAATGCAATAAACCCAAGTTGTTCTAGTTTAATCATCAATATAAGTAACATAATAATGAGAGCCACCAAGAGATGATACCCGAGTTGGTTCCCATATAACTGTATGCACAAGATCTAAATTTTCACTCTTATTTTCCTTTCCGACTCTGAGAAATCTGACTCTCTTTTGTTTTCCATAAACACAGTGCTCATCGAAATCCAAATCAAATTGTTTAAGATCTAGCAAAAAATTCCATTTGTGAAGTATCTACGTCCCCTTCTCACTCATGTGTCCAATCCTATGATGCCACAGTGTTGTATCCACTCCTGTAGAAGCTAAAGATATAAAAGAGTTAGCATTACCAGTACATAAATACAATGTACCTACCTTCTCTCCTTTTCCCATTACCAATGATCCTTTAGTGACCTTCCATGCCTTATCTGTAAACGTAGATATACAACCTTCACATGAAAACTTCCCTACTGAAATTAGATTTCTTCTAAGATTTGGTATATGTCTCACCTCTTTCAGTAACCATTCGTTTCCATTCTTTTTCTTTATTTGTACCTTAACCATTCCAACAATTTGACATGGTTCATCATCACATGAATAAACATGTCCAAAATCACCTTGAACATAACCTTGGAAATATTTCCTATGGGGTATCACATGAAATGAAGCTCTTGAATATACTACCCAAGATTCAATAATATTATCTAAAGAAATAATCAAAACCTCTTGTAACACATCACCTGTTACATTTTCTTCCTAATTTTTCTGTTGTTGTCCATCTCTTTGTTTCTTTGGATCTCTATAGTCTTTCTTCAAATGTCCTTTCTTCTGACAATTCCAACAATCTATCTTTGCTAGTTTGGATTTGGATCTTCCCTTCCTAGACTTCTCACGGTTTCTTGGACTCTTTCCTCTTTCCATTTGTCTTCACTTGTTCTCCACATTCAATGCATTACTAGATGTCTCACATGTTCTTTTCCTTTGAATTTCCTCGCTAAGGATAACACCAACAACATCATCAAATTTCAGAGTGTTTGAATAATATACAAAGTTACTTATAGCCAGGACCAAGCCATTCCATCTTTCTGGAAATGAGCATAATATTAGAATGTCCCTAACCTCTTCGTCAAATTTCACTCCTACAAAACATAACTAATTTTCAACCGTATTGAATTCATTTAAATGTTCGGAAACAAACCCACCTTCTAACATCTTCATATTAAATAATTGCTTCATTATAAATGCCTTGTTGTAAGCCAAAGGTTTTTCAGGTAGTTTATCCAATGCCTCCATCATATCCTCCTTTGTCTTTTCTTTCAAAATATCGAAATCCACCGATGCTGTCGGGCACATCTGTATCGTTCCTAGTGCCTTTCTGTCAAGAACCTCTCATTCTTCATCCTTCATACTCACCCGTTTTTTTTCTTTTCTGCCCAATCGTAGGTAAATATCCTTCTAATATAAATAATCTTCCATCTACATCTTCCATAACTAGTAGTTTTGGTTGTTAAATTTCTCGACCCTAAAATTTTCATTTTCTGCCATTGCTCCCACTCAAACCATGAACCCTCTTTTCCTGTGACTTATGTTTATCTCTAATACCAGTTGTTAGAAAAAAATAATCACAGAGAAATAACATAAAACACATGTGGAAATAAAACATAGAATATACACAATAAAACAATGCATGGATTTACGTGGTTCACCTAATGTGGGCTACATCCACCAGAGAAATTGTCAGTACTTCGTTTATTATTATCTAGTAAATGAATGGATACAACCTACAACACACTCGTTGTAACTTTTTTATGGACGTGGTTATGTTATATTCAGCATAAACATGAATATAACGAAAATTACCAATAGTACAATAAAATGCAACGATTAACACACAAAAATGATACCTTTATTGAAATGGGAGAAATTTTCACTTGTCTCTTCAAGGGAGAAACCTCCAGTAGAGCAACGCTCTATTACAATGATTCTCAAGACAAATCTTTCTCATGCATCCTATTCTTATTTATACTAATTTTATCTTATAAATAACATTCTGGAGGAAGATCTTTCTAGAAGCAGAAGCTTCTATTATGTCTTCTTACATTGACTTGCTCATATTTATTAAATAGGTCTTATTAACTAATGTCGTTCATTATTACATGGACAATATATTTTTCTATATATGTGATGGGTTAGGGAGGTTAGGTCCCTAACATCCCCCCCCCATTAAAAATAGCCTTGTCCTTAAGGATTAAGATGAGGACATTTTTGTAAAATAGTAGCTGACTCCTAGGTGGCATCTTCTGGTGGAGTATCATTCCATTGAACTAACACTTCCTAGATGATGCGCCGACAGAGACAACGATCTCACTAATCCAATACGGCTTATGGTTGCAACCAAATGGAACCTTCTTCATCCGACTCTGGAAGATTGGTTTGAGCATGACACCTCATGCCAATCACTTTCTTTAAGAAGGAGACATGAAAAATACAATGTAGCTTGGAGTTGTTGGGAAAAACTAACTGATACCCCACTAGCCCCACACGTTTGAGAAGTCTAGGACCACTAGGACCATAACATTTGGGGGCTAGTTTCTAACATTGTTTATATTTGATCGAAGTCTTCTTATACGGTTGGAGACAGAGAAATACTTGGTCCCATTTAACAAATTTCCATTCAAAATGACCCTGATCTTCTTGTTTATTCATGCAGTTCTAATCCATGACCAATTTTTCTTTAAGAGTACAAATAATGGTCATGCGGGTTGTAATATTATGGTCAACCTCATAAACTTTGTATATGACTGACATGTATGGGAGAACCAATGGTGTATTTTATCCGTATACCGCTTCAAAGGGAGTCATGCAAGTGTCTGTATGGTAAGAAGTGTTGTACCACCATTCAACTAAGGGTAACCACTGAACCCACTAATTTTTTCGGTCAGACACAAAACACCTCAAATATGTTTCTAGACACTTCTTGACCACTTTCGTTTGGCCAACTGTCTGGAAATGATAGGTTGTACTAAGCTACAATTGGGTTCCTTGGAGCCTGAATAATTATTTCCCGAAATTGTTGGTAAAAGTTGGATCACGATAAAAAATAATAGAATGAGGCATTTCATGGAGTTTGAAGATATTATCCATAAAAAATTGAGCCATTGAAGATGGTGTGAATGGGTGTTGAAGAGCACATAAATGATCATATTTGGAGATATGATCCACTACCACCATGATGACTAACTTATTTCTTGATTTGGGTAAGCCCACAATGAAAGCCATATAAATATCCATCCAAATAGTAGGTGGAATTGGAAGTGGTTGGAGTGTGCCGTGCGTTTTGACAGTCTCTCCCTTGTTGTGTTGACATATATCAAATTCTTCCACAAAGGTGAAGACACCCTGTTACATATCGTCCTAGAAGAAATAACATTTTACCCTTTCATAAGTTTTGGTAAAAACTGAATGCCTTGTTGTAGGAGAAGCATGAAACTCATAGAGCACCTTGGATTTAAGGGACGATTGTTTGCTTAAATATAGGCGACCTTTATAATGAAAATATTCATTGTTCCAAGAGTACCCTAGAGTATCTTGGGATCTTGTTGTAGTTTTCAGATGAGGCTGGAGATTTTGGGGTCTTGCAACCATTCCTGGAGAACATCCTGAAGCCAATCAATGATAATGAATGAGAGGGAAAATAAGGACCCTTCTTCTTCATATTTCCTGGAAAGAGCATCATCCACTGCATTTTATTTTCCCTTTTTGTAAATGATCTCATAATCATATCCAAACAACTTGGTCACCCATTTTTTTTTTCTATGGGGATGAAATTCGTTATTCTAGGAAGTACTTGAGGCTTTGATGGTCTGTTTTAATTTGGAAGAATTTTCCCAATAGATAAGGGAACCATAGATCCACTGCATTCAAAATAGCCATTATTTATTTTTCATAGATTGATTGGCCCAAATGTTGCTCTAATAACTATTTACTGGTGAAATCCAAAGGTTCTCCATCTTGCATGAGGACTGCCCCGATTCCTCTCCCTAATGCATCACATTCCAGAATAGAGGTCTTGGTGAAATCAAGTAGGGCCAGTACATGAGTAGTGCACATAGCTTCCTTCAAGGCTTCGAAGGACTGGTATACTATTGGAGTCCATCTGAAGGCATTCTTTTTAAGGAGAGCGATTAGGGGGGGGCTCCAATTTTTCCATAATTTTGAACAAACTTGCGATGATAAACCCAGGAAACCACGTAGAATTTTAAGAGTTTTAGGAGGAAGCCAATTCCGCGTAGCTTTAATTTCCTTAGGATCCACCCTTACACCATCCTTTCCAACAATATGACCCAGATACTCAACTTTAGAGACGTCAAAAGAACATTTAGACTATTTGAGGAAATTTTTGTGCTTCAAGAGGAGATGGAGAACTTGATGTACATGGGTGAGATGGGATGACCATGTTTTAGTATAAATGATAATATCATCAAACAAAAATAACACAAAGTGATGAAGGGAAGGATGAAAGACATGATTCATGCGACTTTGAAAAGGGGAGGGGTCATTATAGAGACCAAAGGGCATGACCAAGAAATCATAGTGGCCCTCATGAGTGGGAAATGCCATCTTGGGGATGTTTTCCTCTTTCATATATATCTAGTGGTGGATATAATAGAGGTCAATTTTGGTAAAGTATTGAGCCCCACTAAGCTCATCCAGAAGGTCATCTATGACAGGAATGGGGAATTTGTCCTCGATGGTAAGTTTGTTAAGGGCATGAAAATTAGGACACATCTGCCAAGTGTCATCCTTCTTGAGAACCATGACAACATGGGAAGAATAGGATTTGGTACTAGGACAGATAACACCTACTTCTAACAATTAATGGACAATTTTCTCAATTTCATTTTTTTTAGCAAAGGGATGACGATAAGGGAGAATATTGGGAGGAACATTGCCCGGTATTGAAGGAATGAAATGATCATGGTCATCATGGGAGGGGGAAGGGCCTATGGGGTTTGGAAAATAGAGTGATGGCGTGAAATGATAGCTTGAAGGTCGAGGTGTACCATGGGTGTCTCAAATTATTGAATGGAATGGAGTTGGACGATGATTCCAAAATGACCTTTTTTGAGTAACATTTCCATGCGTTGGGAATTGACGATCTCTGGAGATCCAGATGTAATGCCTTGGAATTTAAATTGTTGGCCTTAGTTTTGGAATTGTATGGTTAACTCCTTATAATCCATGAGTATGGGTCCAAGGGTGCATAACCATTCCGCACCAAGCACAATGTCACAACCACCCATGTCAATAGAAAACATGTGATATTTCAGGTTATATTGACCAATTTATAGGCACACATTTTCACAAAGCCCTCCACATTTCATGGAACCACTATTGGAAATCATGATTTGAAAAATTTTCACAGTACATATATAACAATTGATTTCTTGGGCAAGGTGGAAATGATTGAAATTATGAGTGTTTCCATTGTCAACTAGGATGATGACTTTCCTATGCTTAATGTAACCAAATATTTTGAGAGTTTGAGGACCAAAAACACAAGTGAGAGCATGCAGTGAAATTAGTGGTTCAACTTCAAGAGGATTAGAGGGTGGCATAATATCAACGGTTGGAGATAGCACTACTTCAGGTAAAACCTCAACATATTTATCAGAAACATCCTTGGAAATGGTGATAAAAAGTTTTTGTTATTTACACTTTTGCCTTGGAAAGTATTTATCATAAAAATTATACAAAAAACCATTAAGTTCACATTCAACCATTTCTTCCTCTGTTAACTCATGTACCTTGAGAGGAGTTGCTTGAGGGGAAAGGGTGTTGGGTTTAGGATGGGGAAAAAAATGGTTTTTCTGTTCTAATCCAAGATCACATGTTGTGCCTCCTTGACACACTTAGTGGCTTCCAACCAAGTCTGAGGGTGAGCCATGATGACCTGGGCATGAATTTAATCCTTGAGGCCACTGATAAATGATTCCTTGAATAAATCATTTGTCATGCCCTCCATTTGTAAATCCAAGTGCTCAAAGGAAACAATAAAATATTCCACTATTCTAGACTATTTCAACTTGGTCTTACATTCAAAATGGTTGGTGTTCATTTCAAAGTGTTCATACAGCTCTGCAACAATCTGTGACGAAGCAACATACCCTTGGTGAGAATTGCGATGCCACTTCCACCATTTCCATATTTCCAAATCCAAATAGAGAATTCCATAATGAAGCTTGATTAAGTCCTTAGTGATACCATGTAGGGAGAAATAATGTTCCATCTGAGTAACCTAGGCTTATGGATCTGATCCATCAAATTTGTTGACCTCAACTCTAGGGAGATGGGGGTAACGAGGTAAGGAGTTGGACTGATAGTGTAGAGGTTGTTTGGAGACAACACCTTCACTATAGAGAGGTGGGTCAGAGGAGAAAGGAACCTGGAATTTGTTCATGAATTGGTTGAGAGCATAATGGACTTCAACAATTTGGTACTGAGATGGTCTTGGATGTGGTCCATTTTTTCATGAATGTTCGAAATATACCTATTTACTTGGACTTGCAGGGAAGTAAGTTCAATACTTAGGTTTTGGTTGGTTTCTTCTTGGTGGGTGGGGGTCATGAGGGGATGAGGGGTGGGTCCACGAGGTAAAAACATAAGGTGAAAAATTATAGGTATCACAATGATCAGGGAGAAAAGTGGAATCCAATGAGATAGGTCTCAAGTAAGGGTGCAGGAAGGTAAAAAAAGGTAAAAAATGGAAGGTATCATAACAATCAGGGAAAAAATTAGAATCCAATGAGATAGGTTTCAAATAAGGGTGAGGGAAGGTAATTTTTTTTTAAAATGATAGGTATCACAACAATCAAGGTGAAAAAGGGAATCCAATGAGATAGGTCTCAAATAAGGGTGTTGGAAGGCCCCATGTTCTTTTACCTCCCTTTTTTTTCTTTTATTTTTTTTTCTCCCATGTAGTTATACTCTGATTTGAATAATAATGTAGTGTCGAAATGCCCAAATTCTTAATAGGAAAAAATGTGTAGTAATATCACAACTTGAATGCAAGAGGCAAGGTTGCACGACAATAGATCATGTTTTTTTCTTTTCAATTCTATTTATTTCCTAAGGGTTATGGTTTTCAGGGTGCCTATAGGAAAGGGGTTTCCCTTTGCTATAGCTCTCTAATATACATGTAGGGTCAAATAATAGTACTCGACCCAATATCTCAGGCCACCTATCAAGGAGGCTAGATCGTACCTTTAGTCGTGCTACCCAATTACCCATGTACTACAAAGTATCTTCCAGAGTGTTGTTCTCGTTGGCACTATAGCGTTCAGGAAGTCCATCGATTGATCTATGGCTGGTTTCAAGATACCTAGGGGGGCTCCCGATATACCAGAGGTACTTGGATGTGCAAGTTCATATACAGGTGTTGTATGATGAAGGGGTACCAATAGGCGTTACAAGGATGTCCAACAATGTGAACTTAAAAAACTCTTGTATTTCTTACATGTATTCTTCAATGACTATGGATTTATGCGTTGAACAATAAATCACTATAGTTTAGAGACACTGGAAGACGTCTCTACCTTGTAAAAAACAATTAACCCACAATTCCTACCAAGGAAAGTGCTCTGGTACCACTTGTTATGCACCAGGTGATCCCTAAACAGTATGCCTATGGCCTATTCGTCTCACTAAAATGGATACTTCTACGAAAAAAAACCAAGTATAACCTTATCTCTATGTTTTATGGGAAATTCTCGACCAACCAAGCTGCAAGTTGAGTTGGCCAAAATAAAAATGGAGCCAACTACCCAAAATTCGAAATGGGGAAATGAGTCAGACACAAAAAAAAAAATGAGTGTGGTCGAATCAAAATATATGTTAGTCGACCAAGTTGAATTAGATGAAATAAAACTTGATCAATTCGTGTCGGATGGAACTTGGGTCAACTAAAACATGCCAAACTGATAAATAATACTTCAGTCGAAATTGTGGGTGGATTGGTTCGACTAGGAAGAATTGTTGGTTAAATGAAGAAATTAATTTGACCAAAGATGAACCCCCTCATTAATGGGTTGAACCAAAATTAGCATCAACAATTAAATGGAATATTTGGTGACCAATCGTGATGGAAAACCTTATGAAAATTGGATTTGGAAACCAAAAACTATGGGGAAAGTTTGCAAGACAAATTTGATAACTAGTGACATATGAAAACATTTAGAGGGTGAATTTGGAGACCCACGACATACAATAAACACTCATAGGTGATTTTAAAAATCCACAACACATGAAAAACGTTTTGAAGTCGAGTTGGACATTCGACAAGAGAGAAAAATGTATAGGGATAAATTGATAGCCGATTGAATTGAAGAAATGTGTAGATGGTTTGTGGGTAACTAATAAACGCCCAGAAAACCCTAGTTTTCGATATAAATGTCGTCTATGATTTATGGGCAAAGGAAAACACCCTGGCAAGTCAAAAATGTGCCAAAAAATAATAAACTATGATCGTTGGTGATACAGGATGAAAATTTACTTCAACAAGGTATGCGTAGAGCACTACAACTCGCAACAAATATACCTAAGAAAAGATGCATTAACTCTCAAATATCATCATTTAAATGGGATTTTTTTTATTATGCTTGAGAGAAAATTACAAAGGGGTGAGTGATACACAAACTATCTCTATTGTTTCTCACTAACATTACAAAATTGCAGAGGCCAAGGCTCAAAGACACCTTTTCTTAGAGTGAACAGGCACATTAATTCCTTCGTCCACCCAACTTCAAGAAAGATGAGTTCTTCGAGCTCTAATTTATACTATTGTCATTCCTCATTTCTCCTTGCATCTCCCTGATGTGTCTTATTCATTGCAACTCCCATTATATTTAATGGGATGTTGTTGGAAGGAAAATTGTCATAGTTGTTCATTTCACCTTCCCATTGTGCTAGAAGACCAAATAAAATGAAATAAGACAAAACATATTTATTTACAACATTTACAAATATTCTCCAACATCCAATTTAGATCACACTTCCTCGTTTGAAGGATTTTGGTCACCAAGAGTTGGACCATTAAGAAGACAGAAGCATAAGAATTCCATTTGCCTCTGCATATCCACCATTCCATTGTTGACAAAGGTCACTTGTTTCTTGCTTTTCTTCCCTTGTTTCATAGCTAGAAGAGTTTCTCTCTCTCTCTCTCTCTCTCTTATGTGATTTGAATAGGTATGCCTTTCCACGCTTGACCAAGCGATACTTGTTTTCCCTCCTGCAGAAGGTAGCATCCCTATCCCACAAGTAGGGGCTACTCAACATCACTCTACAAGAGTCCAATTGTGCAACTTCACATTCTACCTCATCAACACAGATGGAACCAATGGAAAACTTGATTTTACATCTTCGAGTGATTCTCATGACAATTTTCCCTTGGAACCATACTAGTGAACTTGGTTGTACTAGATCATAGGTTTCTATACCAAGCTCATCGATTAAGGTTTCAGAAACCAGGTTACATTGAGAACCACTATCGAACAAGGCATTTACCTTTAAGTTATTCACTTGAACTTTGATTTGAAATAGCACATGGTTATCTCCACTCGCCTTTGGCTGCTGCAATGTGGTGAAAAATATGACTTCATCTAGATAAAAGGTTCTTTCTATTGCTTCTTCTTTTATCTCGGTAACTACCTTTTATTTCCCCTTGGAATTTATCCACTTTGGACACAATTATGGATGTGGTTTCCAACACTTCTCTTCTATGTGTCCATCTACATCGCAATGTTTGAAATGCTTATTAGGATTCCTCCTTTTCTCGGTTGTGGATGATATCTTCTTATCTATTTTCTTGTTGGTTTCTTCTTGAACCATGTGTTGTTGTCTTTTCCTAGAGTCCAACTCAATGTAGAGAGCCTTCTTGCTTGCCTCATCTATGTTTTTCACACCATGAAGCTGCAAATGTCTTCGGATATGGTGGAAAAGTCCTCCAACGTACTTCATCCCCACCCCTGACTCTTCTAAAGAGATACTCAACCTCATGGCCTACCTCTTGAACTTAGAAGTGTATTCTTACACTCCTTTCCCCTGTTCTTGCCGAAGGTACTGCCACTTCATGATTTTTTCCTCTTCATAACGTATGGGATAGAATTGTGACTTGAGTAATGCCTTAAATTCATAACATTTCATCACCATGGGCTTCTTGCCTATCCTCAATGCATCCACATAAATCTCCTACCACAACAAAGCATGTCCGATCATATTCAAACGAGAAAAGGAGATATGTTGTGTTTCTTTGATTTGATAAATACCAAAGTAAACTTTCAATTGTTTCAACCAACTATCAAAGGATTCAAAATTATTTTATTCATTAAACATGAGTATTCTAAGATTCTCTTCAACTTTGAAAGGAACACCGACAGATGAAGAAAATTTGTTTTCATTATCTGAGTTTCCAAGAGTCTCAACTTTGGAACCTTTCAGGCCAGTCTTGTGTTCTTCATGCTCAGTCTCTACTGAGTGTGCTTTATTACCTTTCATTACTAGGAGTTGTGCCACCAACTATGTCAATGTAGTAATTCGTTTCTCCAGTCGAGCCAATATGACCTCTGAGTATTCTCTATCATATTCTTCATGATGATATCCCTCCATTGAAGGTGCTCTCCTTCTTTGTAGGCATGATATCAATGCTTGTCCATTGTTTTCGTACTCGTTGTGAGTGTTTACCATGCAGGTGTTCTCCAAGTCTTTAGAACCTGCTCTGATACCATCTGATTTGTAAATGGTAGGACTATGGCATGTCCACCTCACTAACATGGATACTTATATGGAATGAAACAATTATAACGTTATCTCTTTGTGTTACAGGAAATTCTCAACCAACCAAGCCGTAAGTCAAGTTGGCCAAAATAAAAATGGAGTGGACTACTAAGAAGTCGAAAAGGGGAAATGAGTCCAGTCAAGTCAGAATCTATGTTAGTCGACCAATTCGACTTATATGAAAGTAAATTTGACCAAGTCAAGTTATATGGAAGTCGGGTCGACCAAAACAAGCCAAACCGCCCAAAAGGACTCCAGTCAAAATAGTGGGAAGATTGGTTCAACTAGGAATAATTGTTGGTCGAATAAAGAAAGTAATTCGACCAAAGTCGAACCCGTTCAATATAGAGTCAACCCACAATTAGCATCAACAATTAAAGGGTGGATTTGGTGACCAATCGTGATGTAAAACCTTCTGAAAATTGGATTTGGAAACCAGAAACTATGGGGAAAATATGCAAGATGAATTTCATAACTAGCACATATGAAAATGTTTAGAGGGAAAATTTGGAGACCCACGACATACAAGAAACACTCAAGGGATATTTTAACAATCAACAACACATAAATAAATTTTTGAAGTCGAGTTGTACATTCAACAAGAGAGAAAAATGTACGAGGAAAAATTGACAATCAACTAAATTGAAAAAATGTGTAGATGGTTTGCGGGTAACTAATAAATTCCCAGAAAACCACAACTTTCTATATACATATCATCTACGATTTATGGGCAAAGGAAAACACCCCAACAAGTAAAAAATGTTCCCAACAATAATAAACTATGTGCATGTGTTCTACATGATGCAAATTTACTTCAAAAAGGTATGTGTAGAGCACTACAATTTGTAACAAAGATACCCAAGAACAAAATGCATTAACTCTCAGATATCATCATTTAAATGGGATTTGTTTTATTATGATCAGGAGAAAATTACAAAGGGGTGAGCAATACACAGACTATGTGTAATGTTTCTCACTGACATTACAAAATTACAAAGGCCAAGGCTCATAGACACATTTTCTTAGAGTGAATAGGCACATTAACTCCTTCGTCCACTCAACTTCAAGAAAGTTTCCTTCTTTAAGCTCTAATTTCTACTATTGTCTTTCCCCATTTCTCCTTGCATCTCCTTGTTGTGTCCTCTTCGATGAAACTATCATTATTTTTAATGGGCTATTTTTGGAAGGCCAACTTTCACAGTTGTTCATTTCACCTTCCCATTGTGCTAGAAGACCATATAAAATGGAAAAAAAAAACATATTTGTTTACAATATTTATAAACATTTTTCAACATCCAATTCAGATCCTTATATTAAGAAGAAACATGAATATACAGAGAATTACCAACAAAACAATAGAATGCAGAGAATAACACACAAAAATGATACCTTTATTTAAATGGGAGAAATGTTCACTTGACTCTTTGAGGGGGAAACCTCTAGCAAAGCTTCTCTCTATTACAGTGATTCTTAAGAAAACTCTTTCTCATGCCTCCTACTCTTATTTATACTAATTATATCTTCTAAACAACATTCTGGAGGAAGATCTTTCTAGAAATATAAGTGTCTATAAGTCTTCTTACATTGACTTGTTCATATTTATTAAATAGGCCTTATTAACTAATGTCCACCTTGATTACATGGAAAATATATTATTCTATCTATGTGAGGGGTTAGGGAGGTTAGGTCCCTAACAAACTTCCTCTTATTTCTCTCATGGTCTCCTCTCTCAGAATACAATGCTCCCTCTCATACATCGTCGCAATACAATTACCTCATACATAAAATAAGGTTTCCTTGTAGAGAAAAAAATCTCTAACATAAATTCTATCATCAGATCTATGACCTTATAATGAACGATCCATATTGATTAAGAAATTACAATATTTAACAAGGCAATTTTCCCAAAAAATTATCTTCGGGAGGGCTCCAAAATTTCTCATCACCTCCCCCCCCTGGCAAGAGATGTGGAGGGGCAAGTCTCCCCCACACCCCATCATCAGGAAATGGGATCCAAAATGGTTGAAACAAAAATTTTGAATTAGGAAGATGACCAGGATCAACAATCAACATAGTGAGACTATGCACATTCGTGCAACTACCCTTTTTCATTTTTTTAGTTCTTCAACATAAATAAAACACACACATTTGGATTCTTTAACTACTACAACATGAAATAATACCTACAATATAAAAATTAAAAAAAACATGCACATTATGACACAAATATTTACCCTAAAAACCTAATATAGGAAAACCAACAAGGAATGAAGGAATACACATTTGTCTTATATCATAGATTAAAATACATTTTATAAATCTATCCAATCTCATTGAAAGTATATGAGTTACTAAGACATTATTCATTCCTCTACAATATCCTTCTCGCTTTATTCTTTATTAGTATCTCCTCTACTCTTTTGTTTATCCTATGGGAGTACCAGAGGCTAGTGAAAAAGTGAATACTTTTCCCTCTTCTGCCAGGGTTAAATATTTATAAATAGGTCATACTTAGGGTTTATAAATCCCCATGGAACACCCATGATGATTCTATAAGCATTTACTATGGTTGTCGCCTATTACTGATTTCATATTCTCCTTATGATGATCTATCATACTCATCACTTACATCTATAATGAATATTTGAATTGTTTCCTTGTTAGGGACATAAGTTTCTCATTCAAACTCCTTTACAAAAACAAACCACTATTTTAAGGATACTGACCTATATAATGGAAAACAATGTCATAGGACCTAGTTCATGCTACGCATTAGGTCCATAAAATTACACTTCTTTGGACCTCAAAACAAGGATTACCATTTTGGTGTGTTAATGTGTCTTTTAGGTTTCAACCTAAACCAATCTAAAATAATACCAAAATAAATATTCTTCTATAAAGCATCAATTAATTCATATGGTAACTATGAAGATCCCTTTTTGATAATCCTTGCATGATTTTGAAAGTATTTTTGTTTCCAAGAGATTTAGTGTCGAAGGAGACAAGGGAACAATTCTTCTTCTTTCTCCTTGAAGCACCACGTTGACCCTTCAATCCCACTTTCCAAACTTCTTTTTGACCCATTTTATTCATTTTTTTGAAATATTCAATGTACGGTAAGACTTTACTCTCTTCATCCTCATTGAGCATTGATGAATCATAGAATTTCAAGTTATTTATATCTATTACTAAGTAAATTTGCATATGATATGGAATATTGAGTTTGTAGGTAGTGTTTCCTACCTACACCAGTGTTTTAGAAGGTCCATATCTCAAGGATTTGATTTCCATCCCTAGTCCCTGTAATGTTTCCTTATTAATATGCAACCAAAATTTTTCTCCTACTTACTAGATCTTCTCAATCTAATTATGCATGGCCTTGGATTTCTCCTAAATCCATTGATGTATTTACTTATCTTATTTATGAAATTTTATTTCTTTAATGCATCACTTCATGTTGATGTATTTACTTATCTTATTTATGAAATTTTATTTCTTTAATGCATCACTTCATGTTGTTGTCCCTACTTTAGGCTATCCATATAAAAGTCCAATAATGATGGTTTTAAATAACAATTTATTTTTTCAAAAGGAAGTGATGGTTTTAAATAACAATTTATTTTTTCAAAAGGGGTGATTTTGGTAGAAATGTAGACTACCCTATTGTAAAAATGATTCATGTAAACCAAATTTTTGTCATAGGTTCTTGGATGGTTTTAATTGCAACATTTGAAAACATGATTGACTTTTATATACCTAACAATTTATAATATAAAGTTTCTCCAAAATTTAATTCCAAAAGGTATAAATAAATATAGTATCTTATCATAAATAATTTTTCTTGAAATATAGAAGTGAAATCAAACCATTTCAAAGGATAAGGTTGTTTCTTATTATTCTTATCCTTGGATGGAATGTTTATAAGATAATAATTTCAAGTACTTTGTTTATTTTTTAATTTATTTTTTGTCTACTTATATTTCATTGAGATGAAGTATAAGGTGTTAATTTTTCTTGTATAAATGTGATTGCTTTGCCATTTTTTCAAGATCTAAAATTGTGACAATAATGAACCCTACCATATAATTTTACAAGCCTATTTAGATTCCATCTTAATCAATGACTTGTAGTTAATTCCACCATAAGATTAAAGTCACTTCTTTCATATTTTCTTTAAAAATATTTGAGGAAAAATATATGATCTACTAATTCATTATGACTTTGCAAATCATTTTCATGGCTTTGATGATTAATACAAATTATTTTTAACTTATGATCAATGCTTAATATTCTTTATACATTACATTTTTTTTTAATTAATTCTATATTTTCTATCTTATAATTTCAATGGAATTTATTAGAACTTCATATCATAAGATTTTTTTACGTTGCACAATCAATGAGTTAATCAAAATGAATGACTTTGGTAGATCACTTCATAT
Source organism: Picea sitchensis (assembly GCA_010110895.2). Classification (NCBI taxonomy): domain Eukaryota; kingdom Viridiplantae; phylum Streptophyta; class Pinopsida; order Pinales; family Pinaceae; genus Picea; species Picea sitchensis. The sequence continues at coordinate 103,621 of SNQJ01S0012411.1, forward strand.
TAAACTTTTAATTTATTATTATACTATTTATAATAATAATTAAAAAAAAAACCAATGTAAATAAATCTATCAACATTTTTAACATTGCTTTTATTATTAACAATTTTATACATATACATGTAGTTACAATCAACACTATGCATATCATTATTGTTGCATCATGCTTTTATCTATAACAATTCTATACATATACATGTAGTTACAATCAACACTATGCATATCATTATTATTGGATCGTGTCAAAACATATTAAGTGGTATTAATAATCTTGTTGCATCAAAACATAAAGGAAATAGAGAAACAAATAGTGACCCATAACTTTAAAACATGGTTAACAACATCCTTAAATAACACTTTTCACACTTTAAATGCCATTACATTGATGTTTAAATGCCATTACATTGATGTTTAAGAAAAAAAAATAAAAATCACTTTAAACAATAATTATTACATTTATTTTATTTCTATAATAACATTATAAATATTAAAAAAAAAGTTTAAGAAAAAAAAAATCACTTTAAACAATAATTATTACATTTATTTTATTTCTATAATAACATCACAAACATTTTTTAATCACACCATCTTAAAAACATGTAGGGATATGGTAATCAACTATTATAATTTTATAAAAAGTTCCTAGAATTTGATGTTTCAAGCCTTCAAAAAATATCTCAAATTTTGATGTTTCAAGCATTCAAAAAATCTCAAATTTAATATTAATTAAACTTTAATTTTTCTATCTTTTGAAATAATACCATCATACTTTATCTTTACATTTTTAGTTAGAACTTATTTAATTAATATATTATAATTTTATTGTTCTTTCTCCCCCTTCTCCTTTTCTAATTGAATGTTAATACAATCCATCAACCTCTTTCATTCTTTGTTTTTTTTTAACCTTATTAATATATTATAATTAATTAATATATTATAACCTTATTTTTAGTTAGAACTTATTTAATTAATATATTATAATTTTATTGTTCTTTCTCTCCCTTCTCCTTTTCTAATTGAATGTTAATACAATCCATCAACCTCTTTCATTCTTGGTTTTTTTTTAACCTTATTAATATTTATATTCAACCTTTTTGTAAATTTTCTTTTTTTAACCTTATTAATATTTATATTCAACCTTTTTGTAAATTTTCTTTTGAAGTGTTTTGGTAGTTTATTAATCAACCATCTTAATGTTTTCATGATTCCAACAATGGTTATTTTCTTCTTTTAATATATTAACCTCTTTAAATGATGTTTGATTACCATTATGTAATATGATGATTACTTCTTCTTTCTTTTTGTTTTCATGATTCCAATAATGGTTATTTTATTCTTTTAATATATTAACCTCTTTAAATGATGTTTGATTACCATTATGTAATATGATGATTACTTCTTCTTTCTTTTTATATTCTTCATTGGACACATCCTTTTCATTCTTCCCTCTGCTCATCATTACTTTCTTTAAGGTATTAACCTTCTTAATTAAGAGTTAATTAAGGCCTTGCACATTGGAGAACTCATTCTCCTTCTTAATCAACTCTTCTTTTAATTTCCATTATTATTCTGCAATTTAGAAAGTTATTCTTTTTCTTCTATCAATGCATCTTTCATTTTCTTTACATCATCCAATTCTCTTTTCACTACCCATCTACTTGAGAATAAATTTTAAAATTATTATCAAGAGGAGAGTTTAGTATTGGCACCGAGATTTTCCATCGCCTCATATATTCATATTCAAAATATTTACTTATAAAACCATCAATTGTAACTTTATTTTGCAATAATTATCCACTCTCTAGGATCAATGCTATCTTTATCGATAAAAAGAGTGGAATGCCCAATATTTTCCTTAAATGTTCAAGTTTAATAAAAAGCCTTAAACCTCAAACTTAATTATCTTTTCAAGAGACATAGAAAATGCCCCAAACATTTTCCCAATATATTTTCTTATAGACCCTTTTCCATAACTTTTGAATCACCTCAATTAAACCTTCCAATAAACAATTATTTTAATTTTAAGTTAGTATGCCTCTCTAAGATCTCATTTGTGGATGTCCTTATAAAGGAGGCATCTCAAAAAGTATTGTACCAATTGTTGAAATTACTAAGACAACTGAGAGGGGGGGGGTGAATCAGTTGTTATTGAGCTTAA
>SNQJ01S0012411.1:110931-123182 GCA_010110895.2 Picea sitchensis
GTTGTTATTGTGCTTAAACAATATTGAGTCTATTAAAACATCCTTAATCTTTCTTCAAGTGATCATCAACATTATACAATATATGGACAATAAAAGTAAAGAGCACCAGTCACACATAAGGTATACACAGAGACAGATTTTCATGAGGAAACCCATAAAGGGAGAAAACCTCTTCTTCTTCGAAATGATAGGTAGTCTTTTAAGTTTTATACATCATCTATAATTGATCACCGACTCAATGTGAGGCTGCTACCTTTGTTTTACAAGATGCAACTTGTTTGAGAGCACCGACTCTCTTGTTTGTCTAGCACCCACTAGAAGGAAGCACCATCTCCCCTAATGTTCTAGCACCAACTGGATGGAAGCACCAACTTCCAGTTACACAGGCCCCAACCTATATAACAGAGAACACTTGTTCTCCCTTGCACCACCCTGCCAGCCTCGTTTATATGGCTGCAACCAGATGGAAGATACAACTCCCTGTGTTAAAGATCCCACTTGAACCTATGAGGACAACAGTCCTCCCTAGCACCTCCCAACCACCCTGGAATATGAATGAATAAAAAAATAGACAACTACATAGATAAATCAATTCTTACCACTTCTTCTTTGTTCTGTAAATCTGGTCTTCTTCAACTTGTTCTGTCATTCTGCTCTGCTTCAACTTGTTCTGTCATTCTACTATGCTTCAAATTCTTCTTTCATTCTTCTCTTCTTCAAGTATTTTCATCATCTGTTACTCTTCTCTGAGTTTTATCTCACACTGCGCATATTCCTAGTCTCACACTGCACATATTCCTAGTCTCACTCTGCGCATTCTGTGATTTTCCCTTTCTTATCGTTTAATTCATTTTTCATCCAGAATGACCACAACCGCACAATATGTATCTTTTTATTTTATACACATACCCACGATGGTTCACCTTCACATCTCCTTAGACAAAATAAAAAAAACCGTTCAAGCAACTGAAATGCCAATTGATCGACAATCATGAGTCCGTTTCACTAACAGATTCATAATTGGTAAATTAACTGTGAGAGAGCACAGTAACCCTCCGATCATATTCAAGTTTATTTGCACCATTGGATGAACTTTATTAATCTTGCCTCTAAATAGGGTTTCGACATTTCGACATTCCTGTGGCCAAGTGTCTCGACACTTCATATCACGATCTCTGAAACTCCGATATGGAGCTTTTTTGCGCTAGCTCCTTCTTCTATATAACCAAGGCCATGACCAAGCGCTTATGCAAAAAGTGCTTTTCGCGAATTCGCCTTTTGTAAGTCTGGAGATGAGGCATCTCGACTCTCCAAGTCGCGATCCCCAAAACCCTGAGATGGAGCTAAGATCAATGGTCCACGATCTCGATGAGTCTACAGTCTAGATCTCATCGTGAATTCACATCTCGTGATTCCTTCAAAGGAGGTCCTTGTCACTCCAAGTTGCGATAAGATAAACTCTGAAATGAAGCTTAGATCAACGATCCAGAACACACTTTGATTTGATGGTTGGGAATAAATAGTGATTTCGCATCTCGCGGTTTCGGCGGTAGAGATTCTTGTCACTCCAAGTCCGGATAGGCGAAGCTTCGAGATGGAGCTCAGATCAACGATCTAGAACACATCGTGAATTGATGGTTGGGATTAAATTGCGATTTCAGATATCACGATTTTGGCGGTAGAGATTCTTGTCACTCCAAGTCGTGATAGGCGAAGCTCCGAGATGGATCTCAAATCAACGGTCTAGAACACATCATGAATTGACGGCTAGGATTAAATCGCGATTTTGCATATCGTGATTTCGACGGTTTTGTTTCTTACCTCTCCAAGTCGCGAGTCGCGAAACTCCAAAATGAAGTCGACGGTCCAGATCAACAGTCCCAATAAATACTTGATCTGATGGTCATTAGGAACCTGCATCCAGAAACAGAATTTGCGATCATCCTCCTTGAATTTCAAAATGTACACTCGCTCGGGGGTTTCCTGGACCTTTTCAAATACAGCTTCATCTGATAATCTGATTTGATCAACTTCTACCACATTACTTGTTCGATTAAGCCATTGAAAGTGCAACAAACCCTCATCTCCCCTAGCTACACGAACAAGTCCTTTATGATTATTTGGTACAACTCGTGTCCCCTCCAGAGACATCATTCCAGCCTGAAACTCCAGCAAGATCTCCTGACAATTGAATCAGATGATGCATTACAACATATAGAATCCGTTATGACCAAACCCTACAAACCCTTCCTGCAACGTCTTCTCATAATGCCCATCTATTTCATACTTTCTGTACTTATGCCATCTTCATTGTTGTACTTGCCATCAATGACAAGTATACAAGCATGCGCTGTTTGTTAAAGATTTTCCAACACCAATTAAAGTGACATTTAATTGTATAAATTATCGATATGTTTAACAATCACAAAAATCTCACCCAGTTTGGATTTCTAATAAAAAGTTAGAGTCACGCTCCCAAAACTTATTGATTTTCACCTTTATCAGTTTGTATAGAGTATAAATCCACCAATTTAACATTAAAATATGAATTTTTTGGATCTCTAATATGCCCCATTGTCCTCTTCCAAATGGAATTAATATCACTTGAATTGTATGTCACATTATCAAGATTTTTCTTTTTTGATCAAATATGCACAAGAACAACAAGATGACGGAAAAGGCTCACTAGCCAACTCTTTTTGTATTCATACCAATAGTACATATTTATATTACAATGGGTAATGCCACTTCATAGAGATATTTTCTCTAGTTACTAAAATCATGCATGATGACTATGCTATGCAATCTTAACTAACTCATTAGTCATCACTTGAGGATATATTACTAATATTCTAAATGAATAATACAAATATAGGTGACAATTAGACTTAGTTATTGGTTAAGGTAAGCCATAGGCTAACATTCCCCCCCTCAATCACAAGTATGATCAATAATACTAACAATGAAGCATAAACTGGGTTCATTTCAAGTCTTCATACTGAAAATCTTGAGTTGAGCCTCAATAAAGAGCTACGTGAAAAACCAACAATCTGGATGTTGAATGGTTCATCTGAAATGAACTAGAAGAGACCTCAGATATGGAAGTGAACAACTGCAGCATCTGAACATTTCCTAATTGCTTGAAAATTTGATCATTTTTCCAAGTATTTGAGCTAGAAGAATCTAATGTCTTCTGTTAATTGGTGAACATGTAGTATCACCACTCTACTATCAGTGTATCACTAAAGTTCTCTCTAAATATGTGGTATGGGATAAACACTGATCAATTGATACCATGTATCTAGTGGTTTTTGGATGACCACTAACCAATTTTGACACTTTTAGGTGTCCAACAACATCTCAATGTATCATGTGTATGATTCAATTGCAAGTCATTGAATCATAATTCTGCCAAATTCTGTCATCTACAAACTGTAGTTTCCCATCTGGAAAATTTGATGGCCATTTGTTATATTTGATGTTTTTTGTTGTTGAAACTTTTGGTCTAACAACCATCTTCAATTCCATCATCAACTCCCACCTTTTTTAGCTGAAAGGAGAGACCACAAGTGGTTTCATAAACCATCTTCATTTGATTTTTGAACTCCCCCCCTTAAGGTACAAAAGAGTTACATCATTGTACTCCCCCCTTCTAGGATCACGAGAGTACTATACTTGTTCCATTTGTATACAACACAAAGTGGGCATGTGGAAACAACCACATGTTATCACATCCCGTGAGGGCCATTCTTAAAAGATACTCCATAAGGGGACCACTTATATGAGGTACAAAAATGCTATGTGCTACAATATTGGTCTTTACTCAAGATTGAATTCTTTGGTAAGACTTTTATAATCACTTGGTTGTTGATGACCATTTACAAGGATCGATCCCCTCATAGTGAATATTCAATCTTGTAGGTTTCTTCAATCTTGAACATATGTCTAAAGAATGGTTATGCTTGCCACAATGCTGGCAAGGATGGAGATCAAAACATTGATTCTCCTTGTGACCAACTCAATTACAATGTTGGCACTTATCATTTTGATGTTGAATTTGAACAGGTGAAGTTGAAACGTCTTGAAGGAATCCAACACTGATGAAGTGGATTTGTTTTGAATAATAAGGAATATGAAAGACAACTTCCTTGTCATATCCAAGTCTTGTTCTATTCTTGTTGTAAATGATTTCTTCCCAAGTTCTGATGATGGGATTGGAAAGAGAATTTTGTACTTGATGACGTGCTTCACATTTACTTTTACTTATACTTGTTGTATCACTTTGCTCTTTGGAACCTTCTACTTGTGATTCATTTTCATTGGAATATGCTTCTAAAGTTGGCTTGATGAGTTTCTCCTTCACTGAATAATGATCAAAAACATCATCAAAGAGAGGGTTGTGCTGAAAAAAACTAGTTTAGAACACTTCACTCACTGTTGATTTTTGAGATCTATCAACTCATTATTCAATAGCTGGGATTTATCTTGAATAAGTCTAAATTTAGCTTCCATCACTTACAAACAAGTTAGCACTGATTGAAGAGTTTCTTTGTTCAATATCATTGTGTTGTCTTCAGTGGTGTTTATTAGAGTGTTCAGAAAATCTAATAATTTGAGACTTTGAGCCATTTCAAAACACTAAATGAGGTCTCCTTGTGCAGGTAGATTCTCATTACAATTTGACTCAACAAAAGAAGTCTCACTTGCAACTCACTCACTTGAATTTTTTTCTAGTCCAAGTCATTTTCTTGTATTCTTTAATTCACTTTCTCGCACTCACTTACAAAAAGGTGTGGGTGTCGGATACTACTGAAAATCACCCAAAATTTTGATGTTTACAATGATTTGAGTTTTAACCACTGAACCTATAGACTCGGGAATAGAATGACATAAGCAAGTTGTGGGTTTTGGGTTAAACCAAAAATGCACCCGATAAATAGAATGAAAGTCAACTTGATTTGATTGGACACTTACAAAAAACTCTTGTAATTTATAGTTGATCTTGATTACTTGCAAAAAATATTATTTTCAAGTTTACAATAAATGTCGATTTCAAAGTTGAGTTGATATTCAAATTTGATGATGCTTTGAAACCTTGATTATGAGCTTGATGTATCCATTGTTGATGTGATTGCCAATTTTATATCTCCATTGTTGTTTGATTACTTGTGCTTCAATGTATGTGCTTCACTGGCATTAATTGTGTACTTACATTAACTTGTTGTGGATTTCATGTGAGTATAATTGTACAATAAATTATAAGCGTAGTGTCAGAACTAGACACAAAAAACTATGAAAACATTCAAAGAATCATTCACCATCGCACACAATGCAAGGTGTTCCTAAGATCCCCTTATTCAATTTTGGGCAGGTCTAGGACACAGAGAAAAATACTTCAATTTTATTGCGAGTATCACTATTATTAAAAAGACATTAATACATCAATCCTTACATCTCCTCTCCTCTCCTCCTTTATTTAAAGGGAACACTTACTCTCTAATGTATGGCTCTAGTTATTATGGCATGTATTATGTGACCACCGACTCTCTCATTCATGTGGATTATCACATTTATTTCTCCTCTCAACTCCCAATGACATGGGAAGGTAACAAGAGTATCAGGGATCTAATTTGAAGGAACATATCAGGATACGTAAAACCACCACAGCTCCATAGCTTCCTGACTTTAATAATGGTGGTGCTAAGTCAGATGGCGTACTTCTACCCTGTTTGATCATTGTTAAGACATCTCTCCAGGCTGAATGGGATATTCGAATGTCGATTCAAAACCAGGAAACATGTGATTCCAAAATATGTCAAGTTCAAGCATGCTTCCATTGAGCTCAGATTCTAATCATCAACATAGATACTAGAAGAATGTTACACTTCTCAAGAGAAATTCGCAAGTCGAGGGTTTGTTACATAAAAATGTGTTCTGTTGGAGGCCTATGAAGAAACCATTTGTTTTCCTCTTCTGCATGATATCTCTTTCCTCCACATGCAAAGAACTGCCATATATCTGGTGAGAATCTTGGTGTTTGGATGGTGCTTCTGGTGTTTTGAAAATCATCTATAAAATCCATAGTCTCAGTTGATGATGTGAAAATAACTCGGTTCACAAGAACTTCGGTTGTTGGCCAAATGATATGAAATTCTATGAATTAAATGATAGATGGACTCATTCCTCTTGTTGTACTTGAGAATGATATCCACAAAATGTAGAGACTTGGATTAGAGTTGGATCGGTGTCGATCCTTTCAGTGATCGACGTTTATCACTTACTTTGTGAAATTATGATGGTTCTGCTGGTCAAAATAAATAGGGTTGTCGAAAATTGTCAACTAGCCAGAGGGTTGTTGGACTTGCATGCAATTTTCCTCCATGATCGATGGTGGTATTATCTGTGTATACCATCCCATGATATTACATGTTTCCACCAATTTCATGCCACATTAGAACATTAATATCGAACTTGATCTTAGGAAAAAGATGGATTCATATGAAGTTTGAATTCATAATTATCTCAAATTCAAACTTTGTTGTGCTAATCAACTGACGAATTTTCCTCCCTCCTACGCCTCTTGCCGGACTAGTAGTTGTGGTACCATCTGTGTTTTAATTTTCAAGACAACATTGCACAAGAAATTGATCTCAATCTCTCCTTTCAACATCACACAGGCTTCTACGGGATCATCCATTATGATAATGAGCAGATGGATATCCTCTGTCATAATAACAACAAATGATTTTTTTTTTCTCTGGAGATGGAGTTCAAATCCTTCCAAATCCACTCTTAAACTGACCAATCAAAAAAATATCGATCTAAACATATATTCATGCATCCAGACACGATTCACACAACATATTGGCCATCGAAAGCTTCTGATCTAAGGATTTATTCATTACACTCGTATGACTCTTGAGATGTGCACTGGGGTTTTCTGGAATATGCACCAACCAGATCTACATACAAAATGTGCAGCTGCGAGGTCCATATGGCTGACTGTGTAGAAGAAGGAGAATATGACATTTTCGTATGTCGTATGAGTGCATGGAGGGTAGGGCGGTAATCCTGCAACTGAGAGTTGAGCTCGATCGCTAGAAAGTGCCATGATGTGGGATCTCGAGAAAGCAGCCTGCTTGGCACTATTGGTACAAAAAAAAATATCCGCCTATCGAACCAGATCGTTACTAAACGCAGAAATAAAACATATGTATAAATTCAAATATGCTTACTCCGCCTCCTCCTAAAATGACTACAAACTCGGGTTAGATCCATAAATCACCCATTGCATACTCATATCTTCTCTTTGAATGGAGCCAAACTTACACCCAATGTTCAATACCATTAAATTCAAAACAAAGATTCACATAATCTCTAGAAGAGCCTCACCATACCTCATGTTGTTTAATTACCCTATGAGTTCTTTGGATATTAGGAATATCAAAAATCTCAATCTTGACTTGAATGACTGACTGAAGGCTAGAAAAACCACTGCAACAACCAATTACACATAGTGAAAATTAAAACATAGTAAAAAACAATGAATTGTGTACCTCCCATCATAGATCTCCATGCTAGGCCACTCCCAACAAGTAATTTGTAGGTAGAAGTGTGGCTTCTTTGAATAATTCTAGACTTTTCTTGTGGATGTAAATTTCCTCATAAACCAATGAGAGATTTACAACACACCTCATTTTTCATGGATTACTACCATGAAATAACTATCAGTTCTCTTAAGACTCAAGGACCCTCTAATATTTTCATCCTATTTTCACCATGGAGAAGCTATTAGGCCCTTAAGACCATAAGAGCTCTGATACCAATTGAAAAAATATGCACAAGAACAACAAGATGACGGAAAAGTCTCACTAGCCAACTCTCTTTTTATTCATACCAATGATACATATTTATCGTACAATGGGTAATGCCACCTCATAGAGAGATTTTCTCTAGATCCTAAAATCATGCATGATGACTAGGTTAGGCAATCTGAACTAACTCATTAGTCATCACTTGAGGATATATGACTAATTTTCTAAATGAATAATACAAATACAAGTGACAATTATACTTAGTGATTGGTTAAGGTAAGCCATAGGCTAACATGTTTTAGTGAACCTTTATACATTTAACTTTGAATTTCTAATCAAAAGTTAGAGTCACTCTCCCAAAACTGATTGATTTTCACCTTTATATAGAGAGTGTGTTTGTATAGAGTCTAAATCCACCAATTTAACATTAAAATATGAATGTTTTGGATCTCTAATACCCCCCACCGTCGTCTTCCAAATGGAATTAATCACACTTGAATTATATGTCACATTATCAAGATTTTATTTTTTTAGTGAACCTTTATACATTTAACTTAGTTTCAATACTAAACATGTTAGTATATTTAGACACTTAGGAGTTAGTTAAGATCTACTTTGTCTAATGTGTCCTTAGGTAAAAGTGTGTTTCTTAGTGTGTTTCTTTAGTATGCATTAGTATGCATTTGTAGTTATCAAATCTGACTATCACGATATGTTCCTGACATAGATTGATCCAACGATTCATATTCTCCTTGATCTTAACGACCATTGATCCATGGCTTAACACCTGATTGTTCCATGATCTCTATTTAAAGAGCATGGAGGATCATTTGTCGATGATCGATTGTGAGAAAATCCCTTGTAAAATCTCTCTGTAATCTTTTTCTTTTGCATTAATAAACTGATCCAAGTGGTCGCGTTGGCTGGGGCCGTGGATGTTTCCTCGTAGGGGTTTTACTACGTCAAAACATCAATGTGTTGATATTTGATCTGGTTGTGTGAGTGGTTACTGAATGTGTTCTTCCTATATTGAAATACCCGTGTTGTCGAACATGGTATCAAAGCCCATTTGAAGACCTGCTTCTGTTGTAGATCGAGATCGTGAAGCCGAGTTTCCCCATCTCCATTTTTTGTCATTTCCGTACATTTCTGGGATGATAGGACTATTCCATTGCATCCAGAGCGCTCGTTTAAGTCAAGAACACTTTTCATTTCACTCTAAAAGGTTTATGTTTTCCCACTATACGATCATTTCAATGATATCCAGAGGTATAAGCCTGAATACGCATTTTTTAAATTTTTGCAGAGTATTATTTTGGTTTTATATTATTTATTTCTGGGTTGTTACTCTTTTATATCTATGTATTCTCTTTTCCCTGTGCCCTGTGCGATCTCAAAAAATCAGAAATAGATAGGAAAAAATGCATCTTCTGGGTAAGCTAACCGAGATCTAACCCTTATTGTCATCGAGAAGCCAAATTTTTTTCTTGTGTGAAAATAGTTTTTTTAGCACGCTCTCCAAGGCCCTCTTTTACCACCACCACCACAACAACAAAAACACCCCCAATCCTCTTGCTAAACAACACAATATGTTTTTCTAGACCATTTGGTTAAAAGTTGTCTTATTAAGTAAGAGGTCTTGAGTTCAAGTCTCTCTTTTTGTTACTTTTTTTTGAAAAAGTTCATGCTAAAATTGTAAAGTGTATTTCACTTCAAGTATAAAAGTGAATCACTATAAGTAGCTTTGATATTTTATTTTAGTTTTATTTTTTTTGCATGAAACTTTTCTTTTATAAAGTAACTTCATTGTAAAAGTGATCCCCACTTCTCTTTATAAAACTAGGTCACTTCATAAAGAAACTTACACCACCACGTGGTCCTTTGGTTATCGCTTATGCCTTTTTTAAAAGGGGCATAATTCTCACATCTGAAGTCCGTTTTCAATGTCATTTTTTTTTAAACCGACTAACTTTTCAAGATATTTCTATCTGGATCATCAGTTTCAATTTTTAAATCCATATTATCTACATATTTAATATGGCTTCTACAAGTAATCTCTTACTTACCAACACCAACTACTTCCAATGGAAATACCATATGGAGGATTTATTAAGAAGTAAGGGCTTGTACCATATTACCTTGGGAAAGGAAACAATACTCACTGATGTTGATAAGAAAGTCAAACAGGATAATAGGAATGAAGAAGCACGTGGATTATTCAGAATGTCCATCTATCCTGATTTAAGGTTCCACCTTCAATCAATTGATCAACCCAAAGAAGCTTCAGACAAGATTGAATCTGTGTTTGGTAAACACAATATTATTCGAGCACAACAGTTAGAAAATCAAGTACTGAATTTAATTCCAAATTATTTTTCTTGCTTTGAAGACTATCTATCTAAGTTTAAAACACTTAGAACTTTATGTGAAGAATGTAAGATAAATATAGAAGAAGATCGTTGCATCTATCTTATTCTTTCTAAGCTAGGTAGTGCATATTCTAGGTTTGTATATACCATTTATGCCATGCAAGAGGCTCTAGGGACAACTTATAAAAAAAACTAATATTGAGATCTTTTGTGATGCTTTGATTAGAGAGAAAGATAATCTTGTACAACTTGGAGTGATCAAAACTGCAGGTACCTCCAACAAATCCTTATTCTTCCATCAGAAAGATAAACCCAAGAATCCCAAGAAGCAACATCCTCTCCACAAAAACAAGCAATATAAGGGTCCCAAATCCACTCAAACAACTTTTTCTCATAATGGTGACAAAGGAGAAAAATATAAAAGTAAGAAGACTGACAGACATTGCAAATTTTTTGATAAAGATGGTCATGATGAATCCAAATGTTTCAAGAAGATGGCATCTTTAGAAGAAGTGATGAAGAAGCACAACATCAATATTGATTCTACGTCTTCTTCTTCTTCTCATGGACATGCACTTTCTTCTTTTGGTTTCTCCTTCAATACAACTTCTACTTCTTCTTCTCATGAGTGGCTTATTGATTCTGTAGGATCTTATCATATGGCTAAGGATAGAGACATATTTTGTTCTCTAAATGAATGTAACACCAATAAAATATTTGTTGGTGATGATAGATCTCTTAGTGTTGAAGGATGTGGAACAATTCAAGTAGAAAATGGTCATTACAATGATGTATTATGTGTTCCAAGTCTTTCTTGTAACCTTATATCAATATATCAGATCACTCATTTAGGTGAAGGTAAAACCGTAGAGTTTTCACCTTACCAAGTTGTAATCAAGGATCTAAAAGATCCTAAGCATGTTCTTGCAACTGGAATTGCTAATGAAATTAATAGGTTGTACAAGTTTGACAACTTTGGGTCATCTTTTTTTCATCAGTTTTTGTTTCTCATAGCGATAACTTGAGAAAACTTTGGGATGAGCAGTTTGGTCATCTAAACTATCACTCATTGCAACAACTATGTAATCAACATATGGTGACTAGTCTTCCTCTTGTTTCATGTAGATATAGTGTTTGTGCCAGTTGTGTTCTTGGCAAACATCATCAGGACAATTTTGATAAACGTGCCTCTTGGCATGCCTCGACCCCTTTGCATCTTGTTCAAAGTGATGTGTGGTCCACTTTCTTCTCCTTATTTTTCTGGGTGCAAGTATTTCTTAACTTTCATTGATGACTTTTCCAGACGTACTTGCGTTTACTTCTTAAAACTTAAGAGCAAAGTTTTTGACAAGTTCTTAGCCTACAAAGCCCTTGTAGAAAAGCAATCTGGACATCAAATTCAAAGGTTAAGAACATATAATGGAGGTGAATATGTGAACAATAATTTTACAAGTTACTGCACTACACACGGAATCCAAATTCAACACATTGTTCCATATACGCCACAACAAAATGGTGTTTTTGAAAGAAAGAACCGCACATTAAAATAAATGGCTAATTGTATGATCCAATCTAAGGAATTAAGTATAAAGTATTGGGAGGAAGCAATTAATTGTGCAAATTACATATTAAATCACACTCCCACAAAGGCTCTTAAAAATATAACACCGGTAGAAGCTTGGACTAAAATTAAACCAGATGTAAGCCACTTCTGTGTATTTGTCAGTATAACATGGGCTCACATTCATGATGAGAAAAAGAAAGTATTGTAGCCTAAAAGTGAGAAGTGTATATTTGTTGGTTATTCTGAAGATGTAAAAGGTTATATACTTCTTCAATGTAACATCCCGCTCTGGCGCACTGGGAAAACTTATTTTTTGAGGACACTTGCTCACAAGTGATCTGGACTTTTGTGATGTTAAACCATTTATACTTGATTATGATGCGATTGACAGACGACATGATGTTTTACTAGTTTTGATTGACACAGGTGTTGTTGACTCTGTTTTATTGAGTGTGCAGGGTTCTTGACCTTGAGGATACAGAGGCATCGATAGAACCCCCTTGG
>SNQJ01S0012412.1:0-23097 GCA_010110895.2 Picea sitchensis
CTTGAGGCATGGTATGGTGATTTGGGCATATGCTAGAGACATGTATTTGTGTTGTCGATACATGGTTGTGGTACAGACTTGATATATGGTGGTACATGTATGAGGTGCATGTCCTGGTGATATTGGTACATGTTGAGGTACACCTTAGCAATGTTATGGTACATTGATTAGTAGCACATATTGGCTATATACGTATCTTTTTTATGCTTGAGTAACTTCATTGATGATATCTTATGACGTACCTGATATGGTACATGCTTTATGCATGAGATGGTACATGGTTGATATACATGGTATGGTACAGGTTGATGTACATGATATGGTACAGCCTTTTGGTACATGGTTTATGTACATGGTATGGTACAAGTTGATGTACATGGTATGGTACAGGTTGATGTGCATGGTCGATGCATGGTTGATACAGGTTGATGTACATGTTGATACCACTTTTATCATTGCTGTACAGGTTGATACTGATAAATTTGAAGATTAGAGATTGTTATTGAAAGTGGTAAAAAGTGCACATACTGATTCACCACCCCCCCCCAACCTCTCAGTATTCCAAAAATTGGTATCAGAGCGGATCCTTCAAGAAAAAAATTTAACCATTGGAAGGAATATCATGGAGTGTGTTAAGATTGGAGTACCACAGTTTGATGGTCATAATGGTATGATCTATGTGATATGGAGAAACAGGATGAAAGCATTTCTAGGATCACAGGGGTGTGATACTCATTTGTTACAGGATACACCAGTTCAAAGAAATCGAAGATTGCAACCAAGAAGGAATTGAAGAGAAACAATAAAATAACAATGGATTTCATCTTGGAAGGATTATGTGATTCAGTAAAGATAAAGTGGGACAATGTTCATCAGCCAAATACCTTTAGGATAAACAACATAATATATACTTTATGAAATCTCATTCTACCACATAGCCAAAACATGCTAATCAGAATAAATAAGAGGAAGAATATGTTGAGTTAGTATGGGAAGAAAGAAGCTCATCAAGTCAGACAAATTCAAAAGAAGAATATTATGAGAGACACATGACGAGTTATTTATACAAGTTGGTCAAAGAAAGAGATAAAAACAAGTCACTCGAGGAAGAATTGATCAAGATAAAAGGGGATTCTCAAAATCCTATCTCTGAATAAGTCCATCAGATGATTACAAACCTAAAAGTCCAAGTATAAGAATCTGGAAGGATTGATGAAGTATGCAAAAGTCAGTAGGAATAAAAGCAACTTTTGGAAGTAGAAATAGTAGCACAAATAAAGAAAGCAGAAAAGAGAGAGAATATTTTTACTAGCCATCTCAAGGAAATATATGAGGACTTAAATAAACTTGAAGCAGAATTCAGTCAATAGGAAAGAAGACTTGGAGAAGAAATTGTCTCCTTGAAGACCCAACTTGAGGAAGTAAAGAGAAAGGAAGAGGTCAGGAAGATCCAGATGATGATGAAAGAAGAGGAATGTGAGAAGATTGAAGAAGAATTCGTTACATTAAGAGTTAAAGTTGTCAAAATCGGCAAGAACATTGAAGAGAGAGAAAGCTCCACATCATCAGTAAAGAAAGTTGAAGAGAAATTTTATAGGTTGCTAGAAAGAAAGAATGAACATGGAGCTAGAGTTATCACGGAAGTGTTAAGAACCAACATCAATATAGCATGGAAAACCAATAGGAAAAGTACTCAACGCCTAAAAAAAAGAGAAATTCAGATAACAAGCCTCCTCGAAGGGGCAACCTCCTTTTACCTTACTTAAATGTTCAAATTTACAAGATGATTCAAAAGTAGAAATGTCTCCTTGGTATATGTAGGAGTAGGAGGTATAATTACAAATAATGGCCTAAAAGCCGACATGAATTAAAAAATAACATTACTAATCTAATTACAATTAATGTGACTATGAATAAAATAGCATTGCTAATCTAATATGCCCAATTATAGGGGTAATGAGCCAACATTAGGGGCTTATTATGCCCCTCCCCTTGAGACAAATGTTGTCCTCAACGCTTGAGTAATGGTTCGTATAAAGACTCATCTTCCCAAATTGGAATATTCAATGGGTAGTTTTCCTCCATTTAATGAGATACTACGAAATGGATCTATTCTTAATTTGGTCAATTCTTGTGTCCGTGATGGCTTTTGGGCTCCAATATGATTTTCCTTCTAAAGTTACAGCAATATGGTTTAGAGCTAAGGATCTTGTGCCTATAACCTTCTTTAAGCATGAAACATGGCTAAGGTGTACTGAGATGCGAGGGCAATGGTGTCTCATAGTACCAATCTTTTACAACATATAAGGCCCATATAGTACTTTGGTGATAATTTATTATCCTTCTTGGCTTGCTTGAGGGACATCTGTTTGTATGGTTCTTGTCTTAAACAATTCCCTACTTCAAAACTTGTTTCACTACGATGTTGATCGCTTGTTGTTTCATCACGATTACTGGCATACATTGGTTAGGTTGTCCTTTAATATTAGGAGAATTTGTTGTTGATTCTCGTCGTCTTCCAACTGCTTGAACCTTAGATTTTTATTTTAGAGAATAAGTGATGGAAGGAGGGTGGGTATCCATAGAGTACCATAAATGGGTGTCATTTTGTTCGCGGTGTGAAAGAGTGTTATACCATATTCTACGCCAAGGGTAACCATTTGAACCATTGTGTTTGATGTGAGGAGACAAAACAAAGCAATGAAGGTAGACTCCAGACATTTGTTCATTATCTCGGTTTGTCCATCAGTTGAGGGATGATAGGATGAGCTATGGAGCCAATTGAGTACCCAAACAAGAAAATAATTATGTCCAAAATGTCCAATGAATATGGGATCTCGTAAACACAACCCAATAATCTTGGGCTTCCATGCAACTTTACTGACTGTCTCCATGAATGCGTTGGCAAGCGTACTAGCTTTGAAGGGATGAGAGTGCACAAAAGTGTGCATGCGAGGCCGATCTATCAACAATCACCATGATGACACTCTTTCCTTGGATTTGTTCACATTGATGAAATCCATGGAAACCTCCTCCCGGCCGACTTAGAGTGGATAATGGTTAATAGACACAGGAGGTCTTAATTGTTTCCACCTCCTTTTGTTGGCAAACCACACATTCTACACAAACCTTTGAACACATTGGTTTTAAGGCCATCCCAAAAAAAATCCTTCTTGACTCTACATGGTAGGTTTTTAAAAATCCCGAGTGCCCTCTATTGGAGGTGTGCAATTCAATAGTACCTTTTGTTTTGAGTTGGGAGTCCTTACATAAATATAAGCGATCTTTGTACCATAAATGAATCATTTTTCCATGTAAATGTATACGATGCAGATCTATCGTAACCTTTGAATGAGACTCCACTTTTTCATCATTTTTTTCCATTCATCCCTTGCTTCTACTATCAAATCGGGTTGGATGAAGAATGCTTACAAAGAAAGGCCTCAACATCTTTATCCTTTCTTGAGAGTGCATCTCTGCCACATTTTCTTCCCCTTTTATAGATGATTTCCAAAATACTTTGTGGCTATCTTGGTTACCCATTTTGTTGTTCTTATGAAGATGGTCTTTGTTATAAGAAGTATTTAAGACTATAAGTATTTAAGACTATCATGTGATCATTTTGACATGAAGTGCCTACAATATTAGGTGGGCCTTCCATTTTTCAATGCATGAGTAACCTTATCCTTTCCCTTCTCATAAGTAATAGGTTCTGTAAGTCCCCTTCCAACAGGTGATGGAAGCTTTCAATCCAGGGGCCTTCCTTCTTGCATTTAGGGCGGCACCATTCCATTTCGATGCATCACACATTCCACGGTAAAGGTTTTGTGAAGTGCAGGTGGTCAAGATAGAACTTTACGTCACCTCTTTAAGTTGTTGTTCAAAGATTTAGTTGCCTATGGAATCAATGAAAATTCATCCTTCTTAGTTGAATGGCATTTAAGATGGCACATGCTATTTTCCCATAGTTCCAAACAAACTTGGTAGTAACCTGTCAAACCCTCCTCTAAAAGATTTTTAATGCTTTTAAGTCGACGGTCCATCATGGCGCCTTAATATTGTTAGGGTCTACCTTGACACCTTCATGAGATATAATATGGCCAATACTCTACATCCTTTACTCCAAAAAGAAACATTTGGATGGTTTGGCATATAGTTGTTGCTCCTTTAGTGGATTGTAGCACCTTTGTCAACATGTTGCACATGATCACTCCCAAGACTTTCTATAAGATTAGTATATCATAAAAAATACTAACACAAATTTTTGAGAGGAAGGGCTTGAAAATGAGCCATCAACCCTTGGAATGTGGAAGGTGCATTTGTAAGGCCAAAGGCATGACCAAAAATTCATGGCCTTCATGAGGTGAATCTTTGTTTTTGGGATATCTTCTTCCTTGTCGATGGATGATACCCCGAGCGGAGATCCAATTTTGTGAAATGGTTTGCTCCATGGTTCATTTAACAATTCATCAATCAAGGGAATGGGAAGCTTATCTTTAAAAGTGATCTTGTTGAACTCTCTATAAATGATCTGGACACGTACGCCATGGGTTATCTTTCTTGAATACCATTACCAGTGACCACTGGTGCAGAGTAAGAAATTTGAATAGGTCTAATAATGCCGACCTCTATTTTATTACGTACATGTGCTCAATTTCCTCTTAGGGCATAGGGTATACGTATGGCGATGTTTTGGAGAACACTCCGAGGGAATTAGAGCCATTCATGATCATGATTTCAGTGGGAGGGAGACCTTTGGGGAATATCTTCAAATACTTTGGAATGCTTATCAATGATCCTTTTGGATATCTTGAGGAATAGATGTCTTAGATGTGCGAACATCTAGTGAGCATAGTTATTGTGCAATAATGCCTTGATGCCCCTTTTCAATAGTTTGTCATGCCGTTAGAGCTTATCACCTTACCGAGACTACAGTGATACCTCTTACTCAATTTCTTTCCCTTCCAGTAATTTCATGAAAAGTTCTTGAAAATTAAAGCCCTTGTTCTAATGATTGTAACCATTTAGTTCCTAGTACAACATCGCACCACCCATTGGTATAGCAAACATTGGACTATTCATGACCTTATGCCCCTGGTAAAGATTGATCTTATTGCATTCTTTTGAGCAATTGATAGTTCCTCCATGCCAATCATTACTTGAGCCTGCAGTCACATACAAAACAATTGAGATCTTTGGCTGTTATAGGTGAATGAAATTATGAGTACTTCCGAGAATCAATTAGGACTATTACCTTTTTCTAACGGTGTATCCTTCAATCTTGAGAGGTTGAGGAGTGCTAATTCCAGTAATGCATTACGATGCTCGTGGGGAGTCATCTCTTTATATGAAATTGCTTCTACTTTTCATCTTGAGATGGTTCTTGTTCTTCTTCTTCTTCCTCTTCACAATCTTTGTAGAAGACAATTTCTTCTCACCACACTTATGTCCCTTACTATGCTTGTTGTCAAAATTAAGCATAAATGCTCTTTTCCTCCAATTGTTGAGGTGTGTTAAGCCTTGGCAGGTTGATGTGTTTTAGGAGAAGGAGCATTGTTCTCTCTATAGATGTTAGGATAAGGTCCTTCCCCTAGTAGCCATGGCATATTTTTACTTTCAACATTTCTTGCCACCTTAAATGCATTCTCCAATGATTTGGGTTCCCAAAGTGACCTCATGTTATCCTTTAAAGTTCTATGAATACGTAATCAAGTGCTCATCTGGAATATCGGTTTACTTTATATTATTCAACCTTTGGAAGTTCTCAATGTGCTCGATGCCAGAACCCTTTGCTTGAGATTTATCAATTGGCTAAAGAAATTATTGCTCCTTGTATCCTCATAGTGTGATATCATTTCTTCAGTGAAAATTGTCCAAGTGACCGAGTGATTTGAGAGAACAAAACCATCGATACCAAATAAATTGATTAGGTTCTAAATATAAAATTCGTACCTACAGTGTATGTGGCACATTATGGAATCAAGAAATTGCTCCATTTGGTATCATTGTGATTGGGTCCTTTCCATCAAACTTCTCTATCAATCTTAGGAGCGTGGTTGGTCTTCAAACCAAAATTTGGAGTTTCTCCATTTTTGATTCACCTTCCTTATGTCCTCATCATGAATTTCATGGGATGAATTTTGCAGCTTTTGAGTGTCTCTGTTTGGAAATTTTTCATTACTTCCATGATCTTAGCTTCCATTGAATCCATCTGGTATCAACTTAGCTTCCATTGAATCCATCTTTTCTTCCATTGAATCCATCTTAGTATCCATTAGATCCCTCATCTCTTGTAGTTCATCTTTGGTTGCATTGTCTTCTTTTGTAAATCATTTATGTCCCTCACAGCATTTCTTCACCTTCATCAAAGAGTCCAATTAGGTAGGAATTGTTGGTGTAGGAGGTCCACTTTGGGTGGAATGTTGGCCAAATATATCTTTTGAGTCTTGATTTTGAGTTTTTTTTTTTTTTTTTTTTTTTTTTTTGTTGTATCTCCCAAGTTTGGGACCTTCTGGGTATGAAACTTTCCTTTGAAAGGTTCTCTGATATTTCTTCTCTACAATACCACAGATCTGATCAAAATTGGAAGTTACCATAAATTGGAATTCTGGTAGCTTCCTGCACAACTTGCCGATTTTGTGCTAGGAGATCTCTCTTGTATAGAATTTACACAAAATAAGTGATATCAAATTCTGAAAATCATACCCAAAATATTACAGACTGTCTTCGTCAATGCAACCCAGTCCCCACTCCAATTTGGATACTCTAGGAAGAAGTTATGATTGTTTTACCTAGAACCTTCTTGAGACTAATTATTAGGGCTAGTCAGATGCCTATCTTACGAGGTGTATCTACAAATTTAAGATGACACATAAGCTGAAATTTTTTCCACAGATACAGCTTTTACTAATTTATTAAATGGGTGATTATCAAGGGCAGGAGTCTGAAACATTCTGAGAAACGTTTTTATAGTGACAATGCCTCAATGACTCATTTTGGGATGATTCCATAACCCTATCTTTTACAGGTTATCTCTAAGAAAGTATAAAGGCCTCAGGAGCTGAATTTTTGAACTCAAACGTACCTTGATCCATCTACTAAGTACCCTCAAAAGGGGTTCTTCCTGAAACGTTGTAGAAAAAGTTATAGCAAAATTCCGAGGTGTCTCGGATGTAGCAACGAAACCCCAAGACCTTGAGCTCGATACCATATGTTGGGAACCAAACATCAATGTATAATGGAAAACCACAGAAAAGTACTCAACCTTGGCTGAGATAATTTCAGATAATAAACTGTACACTCTCTTGAGGGGGCAACCTCCTTTTACCCACTTAAAAATGTTCAGAAGTACAAGATGATTCAAAATGAAAATGTCTCCTTGGTATATGGGAGACTGGGAGGTATAATTACAAATAATGGCCTAAAGCGGAGATAAATAAAATAACATTACAATCTAAGGTGGCCTTGGCCTAAGCAGACATAAATAAAATAACATTACTATTTAATATGCCCCAATTAGGGGTAATGAGCCAACATTAGGAGGCTTAACGGAAGTCATCAAATTGCATACTAAGAGGGAAGAATGTGAGCCCTCAAAGAACATTCCAGAAATGAAGAAAACTCAAGAAGGAAAGAGAATCTGAAGAGACAAATATCAAGGAAGACCCTCTACTTTCAGGTATCAAAGAATTTTCAATCATTTTGAATGAAACAATGGAAGAGAATATTGTGATCATCCAAGGCAATGGCCTAAAGCCGACATAATTAAAATAACATTACTAATCTAAATTACAACTAATGGCCTAAGCCGACATAAATAAAATAACATTACTAATCTAATATGCCCCAATTAAGGGGTAATGAGCCAACATTAGGGCTTAACAAGAAGTCATCAAATTGCATACTAAGAAGGAAGAATGTGAGCCCTCAAAGAAGAACATTCTGAAAATGAAGAAAACTCAAGAAGAAGAATACAGAAGAGACAAATATCAAAGAAGACCCTCCACTTTCAGGTATCAAAGAAGCTTCAATCATTTTGAATGAAACAATGGAAGAGAATATTGTGATCATCCAAGGCATGAATTCAGAAGGACTACATCAAAAATAAGATCATTCACGCCCAGGTATGCAATTTTATGTTATGGTCATTGTTTTATTTGTACTAAATTTGGACATAAAGCTGCAGACTGCAGGGCTTATGGAAGAATTGGTCAAGCAAGAAATGCATATGTAACTCCATATAATATTGAATTTTACGAATTCCATAACTATGGACATATAGCTCGTAATTGTAGAAGCGTGATGGATACTTCTAGAAAGAGAAAATTGATATCAGATATAAGAATGTTTGGAAAATAAAACAAGAACATGGAAATGAAGAACATATGAATGAAGGAAACCCAGAAGTCATACTCTCAGGATTGATAATAGTACGAGATCAGGACAAATCTACAAGAAAAAAGGAATATTTCAAATACAAGAAGGTTTGGAGAAGAAATGAAAAACAAGAAGAACATGTGAATGAAGACAAGGTCTCATAGATTGTACTCATAATATTTGCAGTAGTGTGAGATCATGATGAATCCACAAGAAAATAGAAAGAGGTCAGAATTCATAAAGAGAATGATGATGAATCCACAGATGATGAGGAATATTACTGCGCATCAAAGCAGGTATTTTTCTGATCCATCCGGCTTGGAGACTCCCAGTAAATATGAATATTGAAGAGGGGGATTATAAGAATCAGCTCTATAGATCAAAGAAACATCTTTCAAGTAGTTTGAAGTATTTTCAGTTTTTTGACAATCGGTTTTAGAGTGGCAGAGATTCATTATATAGAGGATTTCAGACATGCTTTCATACATGGACATATTCAGTACAAATTGTTTCATACATGTAGATTTTGATTTGAAAAATTGAGAAGACAGCTTGAGAAGATAGAAAATGTTGTAATCAACAGATGGGTCAACATTGTATGCAGTTGAGTAGAAAAATCATGGGAATTTTATGACATATGGATAGAGATGGATTCATGAGAAATTTGATATGTCTAAACAAATACATGACAGTGTATGAAATCATAGTAACAATTGGAATCAATGGAATCAGTGGAATCAATGGACAAGTGGAATCAGGAAGGAAAGAAGTAAAAGGAACAACATGAGATATATCATTAGAAGAAGGTATGGTTATTGATGTGAACTTGACAAATCATGAAGACTTGAATTCAAGTAACTTTGAATGTTTTTATATATATATATCAGTAAATTACAAGAGGAAGCAGATACAAGAAATAAATCATATAAAGGAAATACCACATTGATCTACACAACATATTGCAGAAAATTCAAGGAAGATAAATTTTCAAAGAAAGAGATCATAAGCATGAAGATAGGGGAGATGCATGAAGTCAGAGAAAATTCTTTTAGAGAAGGTATATCGATAGGGGGATTTACCCTTTTACCCATGATGTCAAAGGGGGAGAAAGAGAAATACTAGAATAATGAAGATAGGGGGAGCATCCCCAAGGGGAGATTCTATTTTCTATTGATGTCAAAGGGGGAGATAAAAATGAGGGGAGAAGCATCGGAGGATCATTGGTCACGGGTATAATATGAGTGTTTCCATAAATTCCAAAGGTGGAGATTGTTGGACAGTTTTTTTTCATTGATGTTGTTGGACAATTGGTTGTCATTGATGTCAACAAGTAGTGGTTGTCATTGATGTCAAAATATGTGATGGGTGTATTTGGATAAGTCTCCAAAATGGTCCCCTTATTCCCTATCTCTAAGAATGGCCCTTACAGGAAGATTCTTTGAAGAAGTCTAAAAGAAACCCATATGTGTGGTCATGAAGTCCAAATTATTTTTAGGAATAAGGACATGAAGGACAATATAGATTTAGTTAACACACTCATATATGGATATTCCTCATCATGTCATTTCCAATGGTAGGTGGAACGTCACGTAGTTCCTCACAGTTGAGGAGTTATGAGGTCATGAAGTTGGAAGCCCCAGAAAAGGGTTAAAAATCCTCTAATTAGTTGTAAGTCATTAATGAAAGGGTAAAGTGGTTGTAAAAATAAATTTCAAGAAGCCCTAAAGTTAAGGAAAAAGGTTACTTAGAAAAAGTATATATACACCTCAAGAAGTCACTCATAAGTACATTCACACACACATTCTATTGAACATATTCTATGTGAGTAAGTGATTCTTATATGAGGTAACCAAGGAGATCTAAGTGAATTTCAAAGGGAAGATGAAGTGAATAAAGGTTAAATTCCAAGGGAGGATGAAGTCATGTGATGATGTGTTCTATGGTATGTTATTTAAAGGTCATCTTACCATTTTCACTATAACAGTTTTTCTAAAATGAATCAGATACTAAAAATTGGAGGTTATTGAGAAGATGTATCAAGGTCCTTGTGGTAAATATTTTATCGTTTGGTTCATTGTATTTTTTGATACACACTCTGTGGAAGATAGGGTTTTTAGCTAGTCCTGAAACTAATCTCAAACAAGTGTTCCACGTAAAACAATCATTACTTCTTCATAGAGGATCCAAATTTCGTGAGACCAATTTCAGTGGAAATATAACTGACTTTAGTATCTTTTGTGATTTTTAGAATCAAATATAATATTGAGTGCAGGGAATGCTATACAATTTCACTCTCCAAAATAGGATAAAATTTAGGAAGGTTTCCCATTTTCACTATAACTTTTGTTCTAAGAAGTTTCAAACCCTGAAATTTTGAGGAGATGGAAGAAATATCTCAAAGTATCTTTGGTTAGAATTCTAGACCTTTATTTATTACAAGTATAGATTTATTCTTGTTTAAATTTAGGGTTTGTGACTAATATAAAACTTTTCATGTGAGACTAAGGTAAATTTTGATGAAGAAGTTATTCTCTTGTTGTTGAAGTTGAGGAAGAGCTATAGCTCTGTAATACTTTGAATCAAGTCAGCTATAGGATGTGAGGTTTGCTTATGTGTTAATTTTTATGCTTAAGATTATTTTTTTATGGTACATGCTTGAGGCTTGTCATGGTAGTGATTGTGCATGGTACACCTTGGTGATGGTATGATACATTGTTAGAGGCATATTTTGGATACTTGGCATATGGTTTGTTGTTTGATATATATTTGTGATATGGTAAATTCTTGAGGCATGGTATGGTGATTTGGGCATATGCTAGAGACATATATTTTTGTTGTTGGTACATGGTTGTGGTACACACTTGGTATGGTATGGTACATGGTGCATGGTATGGTATGTTATGGTACATGGTGCATGTATGAGGTGCATGTCCTAGTGATGTTGCTACATGTTGAGGTACACCTTACTGATGTTATGGTACATTGATTAGTAGCACATATTGTTTATATCGGTATCTTGGTTATGCTTGAGGCACTTCATTGATGACATCTTATGATGTACATGATATGGAACATGGTTGATGTACATGGTATGGTACAAGTTTATGTACATGGTATGGTTCAAGTTTATGTACATGGTATGGTACATGGTATGATACATGTTGACGTACATGGTATGGTATAGGTTGATGTGCGTGGTTGATGCATGGTTGATACAGTTTGAGGTACATGGTTGATGATTGATGTACATGGTTTGGTGATGTTTTTTGTATCCATGTGAGTAGATCAATTGGTTGATGATGGTATATGAGTGATATAGACAATTATAGGTTGGATGATTGGTTGATCATCAGTGATAGGTTGAAGTGACAGTGACAGTGATAGGTTGGTTGATGTGATAGTAGTAGTCACGGGTTGATGTGACAATGACAGCGACAGGTTGGTTGATGTGACAGTGGTAGTCACAGGTTGACGTGACAGTGGTAGTCACAGGTTGTTGTGATAGTGACAGTGACATGTTGGTTGATGTGAAAGTGATAGTGACAGGTTGGTTGATGTATTGGTGGCATTGACAGTGATAGTATTAGTGGTAGTGACAATGAGTCTACACTTATATTTCAGGGTGGAAGGATGGGGCAAGGAAAGGGGGTTGTAGCATCCTTTCGTTTGGTGTCAGAGAAATCAAGGATTTGGTTCTTCCTTCATCTGGTGCATGTAAATAGGGGTCCGTAGCCTCCTTAAATTTGGTGCTGAAGAACTCAAGGAGTTGGTGCTTCCTTCAAGTTAGTTACTATAAATCAAGGGGTTGTTGCCTCCTTCTAGTTGGTGCTGGCGAATTTTGAATTTGGTTCTTCCTATGAATGTATTCTTGATATACATAAGAAATAATTCTATGTTTTTCTCCCATTTGGGTTTCCACGTAAATTCTAGGGTAATATGTATCTTATCTGATATTTTTGAATGGTACTTCTTTTCATTATATGCTCATGATATATTGAATGCAATCATAAATGATATACTACTGATAAAGTTGAATATCATATATTGTGATTGAAAGTGGTAAAAAAGTGCTCATACAGATTCACCCTCCCTCTCAATATTCTTAGTATTTTGACACTTATCCCATGCGATGTAGGGAGATACCTTCAATAGTGCCACCAAAAAAGAAGACTTGATGCTCGGCCTCAAGTTCAACTTTCAAGTTTTTATGGAAAATAGACAAAGGAAGGGATCATGTGCACAATACGACCCTTCGAATGAGTTGGTAAATAAAATTACAAGATTGTAGTTGTTGATTACTTGTCCAATATATTGATAATTGATTTTACCCATCAATTAATTATGTCTCTATATGCTTTAATTAGAGAACCAGTTGATTTGACAGTGGTGGAAAACAACCGCATGATACTATTGGTGTGAAAACACATCACGGTATGTGTGTATTTAAATTAAAATGTAATAATATGATGATTATAAATATTTCCCTCAGATGGTGTACTTATGACTTTTATTGTTTCAATGGCAGAGCATGTAGATGAGGGTGCTCGAAGAGGAGAGGAACCAATGACAATCCAACCAATGGTGTCCACTACTCCTCTAGATAAAAAACATAGTAATGATATTCTTACTAATGAAAAGATGCTATGAATAATAATTAACCATGTCATTTTAACACTTTTTGTTATTGTAGTGGATGTGCCCCCTATAGTGCATCATCGTCCACGTCCTGCTAATAGAAGTACTAGAGTGCTTGAGATGATCCATCACCTTCTAACATCAGAACATGACCCAATAGTTGAAGGTAGGGATGAAGACGAATTTGATGATGATAAACTCATTAGTTTTATAAAAAAGAAGAAACAAAAAAAGAATTGATTGTAAATATTTTCAGAATAAATTTTATTAGTATAAATTATTGATTGTACAATTTTTTTTTTTTTTATTTGTGCATGAACCTTATATGTTCTCTATGCATGTATCTTATTTCTTTATTTACCTTTAATTATTGTTTTTCTACGTGTTATGCATGATTAGGTATGGGGAATTGAGAGTGATGTGAGGGGGGGGAGGGGCCAAACGAAATTACACCTTCACGTGGTTGGTCATGTTTATTTGAGAAGAAATTATTCTCGAAACCAAGAGGAGATCATTCATGGGGTATTCCTGTTTATTATTTCTAGATCATCATACATGTTTTAACTATTATTTGGTCATATAAGGTTTAATTCTCTTTGTCAAATCCAAGCTCATAGATGTTTAATTATTATTCAGTCATTTAACCTATTATTGTCTTTGAAAAATGTAGGTTTGAAGGGAAGTCACCTCCATGGTACACAACACATTTCCGACAAGGTTTGTGTTGCCCATGTTTTTCTAGTCTTTCCTTGGTTGTTTTTGATGTGTCTGGGAGCCTACGAAAAGAAACCAAGGCAAGACTAGAAAAACATGGACGACAGAAAATTCACCAAGGTGGTTAATTGAGATTAAAATATAGAATGGGAGACAATGAAATAGTGACAAGACAATGATGGATTCAATGAAAGCGACATATGACCTTTTGGAGGTGTGGATTTAGAGAAATCATGGTACAACTTTTGGGAGGGTAGAAAAACATGGGTAGCACAAACTTCGCCAAGGTGGTTACTTGATATTAAAATCTTGAATTGTAAGTACCAAATACTTTATTCATATTATACATATCATTATGAAAAAAAAATTAATATAAATTATTGACTGTACAATTTTTTGTTTAGCTAGTTTTGCGTGGACCTTATATGTTTTATATGGATGTACCTTCTTTCTTTCATTTACCTTTAATTCTTATTTTACTACTTGGTATGGATGATTGAGTATGGGTAATTGAAAGTGATGCGAGGGGGGGGGTGATGATCTTCACCCTTCACATGGTTAGTATTTTTTAGTAGAGAAGAAATTATTCTTGAATCCAAGAGGAGCTCATTCATGAGGTATCCCCTTTAGTATTTCTAGAGCATCGTACATGTTTAATTATTATTCAGTCATATAACATTTAATTCTCTTTGTCAAATGCAACCTCATTGATTTTTAGTTATTATTTAGTCATTTAACCTATTATTGTCTTTGATAAATACAGGTTTGAAGGGTAGTCACCTTGGCCACAATCCACAATGCATTTTCAACAAGGTACAAATCATTAAATTCTCTTCCATCATTAGATATTTACATTGTTAGTTACATTTTCAGGATGCTCATTACATCAACAAGTATATTTCTTTCATGTTTGGTTTATTTCCCATGCCTTTTGTTGGATGACCCATAAGAACTAGTTTTGTTATCTTGGTTACTGTCTACAACACTTTTGTACATCATGAACCCATACATAATCTAGTAAACTCATGTCTGACCTATTTGCTCCAAGTTATACCAATATCATTTAATATTATCAATACACCAAATGAAGGTCGATCCACTTGCTTCACAGCATTCATTTTTTTCTCTAATGGGTAATTCTTAGCATAGTTATCATTTTAATAGATCCAATAAACAATGGGATTACCTCCATTTTTGTCCTTAGGTGCATCTGGTTGCCTAGTTTTACCCTTGCTAGATTTCTTAGATGGATTTGTCTTTCTTTTCCTTTATTCTTGTTCTTTCCATGTTGCTTCTCTTCTAAACTTCCTTCATCTAATTCTGGACTTCTTCCTACATTCTTGAAGTAGAGAAACTTACCTACTACATCGATGGCCAAGTAAATATTATGCATGTTCTAGTGTCAGAGAGCATTTTTCACCCAAGGTTGTAACCCCTTCATAAAATGCGACAACATATATTCAACATCCGCGTCCTTAATTTCCAACATAAGGCCCAAAAAAGCCTTGATGCATTCCTAGACCTTGCTTGTATGATTAATATTCATTAACTAGTTTCATGCAATCCAAGTCTGATTCCTTAGTCAAAAATAACCTTTCAAGGTCTATTTCATCTCTTTATATAAGTACAAATCAACTAAGGTGATTATGCTTTATTTCCACCCTACTTGTAGCAACAAACCTTTGAAGAACCAATAGGTCTACCTCCTATACATCTCATTATTCAATAGCACTCTCAAAATAGTCCTACCATTATTCCCTAGTATTGAGTCTCCAAGGTCTACCTCCTCAAGTTGCACTATTCAAGATTAGAAAACTCCAAGATTATTTACTGTATCTTATGAGTAAATAAATCCTTTGACATCCAACCTACTGAATGAATCCTCTTGATTGAATTAGAGTCTCATATCCTTCACTTTAAATCAGAGAGGTGTACAAACTATTTTCCCTAAAATGGGTTGTCTTACCACCACCTCCAAGGAAAAGTAGACATGTGGCCCTCATGCTATGCACTTAACTATTAGGAAGTTACATCCAAGTCCTTGAATGATTCCCAATGAATTTTGGCTAATTCCTTATCATTGATGTTTGTGCCACTATAAATGGACTTATTGCTTTGTTAGTTGTGATGAAACCCCAAAATGTGGCACTCTTTCCCAACACGGTCTTCCTAGAAAATTGCACCTCATGAACCAAGGAGCGTCCAACCCACTTGGGTTTTCATTCTCCCCAAATTCATCAATTTTCCAAGTTGTCTTATGTAACCTATGTAAGAAGGTCACTTCATGGAAACTCTTATCAAAATATTTTCATCTCTACACTTACCAAAATATTTTTCCATGTTGTTCAACACTTAGGTGCACCTTACTCTACCTAGTAAGACCACCTCATGCTTTCATCATCTAGCTCTGTCCCATCATCATACACATTCACCATCCTGTTAATATCATCGCTTGAATGTTACCCAACATATGAGCATGTTTTTCTTGGTTGATTTAGAATGAATCTAGTGACACTTAAAATTGCTCTTTCTTGTAAATGTTTGTATATTGAAACAAAAATAGAGCTCTATTCCTAACCAATCTATGTAAAAATGAATAAATTAAGTGAATTCTCAATATTTGAATGTAATAAAGGTCATTTTCCAAGAAAAAACAATATTGCACTTGTGACACATATCATAGACACCCACAACAATACTAATGGGTTTCCAAGCAACCATTACACATTATACAACAAGCACCCAAAATACAATCAAGGGGAATCCTAGCCTACTAACCAAAATTTAGTTTTATGAGCATCAATTATGGCACACGAGGTAGAGAAAAAATATTCCTAGAAAAGTGAAGGTGACATCAATAACATTTTTTTCCACTTTTATTGAGAGAGGAGATTCATATACAAAGTGGTTGTTGACAATCTATAAAATATTTAGGAGAAGAATATTGTGGGACTAAATATATGCACTATTAATTCCCACATTAAATTATCAATCGGGGCTCATAAGTTTCAAGGTGCACGCACAGGAAATGAAGGATTAGAGCCCAGTCTAGCCTAATCTAAAGTCGATGACAATATGAATAAACTGAGAAAAGTAAACAAACTGCTGGAAATTAACACTAAGGATTCATCACTGGGACATAGAAATAACTTAGTGCTATAAAGGCTTAGATCACAGTCTTTCATGCACTCAGGGTGATGTTCGTGTGATTAATCGTGAGTAGCTTACTTAAGTTTTATTTCTTCAATGATTATTTCCTATAGCGGATCCACACTTAAATGCAATAAAAGAAACAAGCAAATGGAAATGAATTCAAGTGACAAGAAATAAACTAGCACCTTGGGATGAAGCACATCATGGGGAGGCAATATCTCACGAGTTAGACCCTTAATCTGTCCTTTGATGAGTAAAATTACAAGTTTGCAATAAGAAGCCAAACAAAATGAAATACTAAAACAGAACTATGTGATCAATAATTTATTGAGCATGAAAAGAAATCATGAATTTTTATAAACAAATGGGAGCTGAGAACTATCTACAGTACAGAAAATGAAATCAAGCTATCAAACATTTCATTGTTTTTATAAACCAAAGGAATGAAAATTCAGAGATTCATCTACACAGATCTGCCACGCTAAGAAAATTCAAAGTATGAGCTAACCAATAAATAAAATTAAAATAAATCAATTAGCAAATTGAATAGAACATCTAATCTATGAATCAATTAACAATGCAACAAAAGTATCTCACACAGAGATAAACTAACATATACATAAAAATAAATTAAACAAATCTAACAAACAAATATAAATGAGCAATACATTACCAATTTTGAGAGGCCCTCCCAAGCTGGCAATTGTTGCTATACGTACTTCAGATGAGAACTCAATGACCCACCACAAATTTGAAATCAATCATCTTTCATCTATCGAAATTCAAGCTCAAATTACAACAATGAAATCACAACTCTTTTCCTCTATTACATGAACCTCCATTACAAAAGAATGATCATAATGATAATTGGATCCTTCTCACCACCCTGTGAGGCTTATTTATACATGAAATCCATGGAGGAATGGATAAAACCGAATTCCCCAACTCAGATTTTGGTTAAAATCAATTTTACAATTTTTGGAATGAAATCACAAAAATATGGGTTTTTCATCAATTTGGACAGATTCGATTTGAAGATCCACCCATAACTCTTAAACCATTTTGAATTTTGAAAACATTCTCGCGTTTTACTCAATTTTCCATATTCTAGAAAAAACCCATATCGTATAATTTCTATATATGATATTATTTGCACAGAAATCGAGGCGCAAGATGGCAGTTTGATATTTTTACTATTTTTTGCAGAATCATCCCCCCTTAGCTAGAGTTCCACATGTGCGAGCTGGGTGAAGTTTGACACATGTTTTCTCCCTTCGACGTCTCTCTAGACAAAACCCATGTCCCCAAGTTTCCTCTAGAATCATTCCAAATTTTGAACGATATCTGGTACTGGATGCATGTAGGATGTTGGTACCAGATGAGCACAGGTGACAAATAAACAATGGTACCGGATGAGTGCAGGTATCGGATGAATGTAGAACCTTATGTTACCATATGACTTGGAGTGTGAGTATCAGATGAGCGTAGGTACCAGATGACTGTGATGTGATGTAGGATCATCCTTTCCACCTCAACAGCACACCAGCTATTCAACACATCCACGCGCATTCAAGGAGGGGAGAGGTGCTATCCCTCTCATTTTTCCCTCAAATTTAAATTTTAAATGTATTTAAAGCAAATAAAATATTGTAAGGCTGGAAGAGCCAAATCGATACTTTTGTACAGACTCTAGCTAAGGTAGCTTTTAATGGTTGACAGGCTGATAGGATCTAGATCTGATTCGGACTAGATGTACATTGAATGTAATTCAATGTAACTAACGAGAGTTAGGTGAGTTGGAGGGAGAGCTCGAGGATCCCCTACTTTGTAAAAATATCTTGTATCGATAGGATTCATTCGAGTAAGGAGAGGAGAGAGGAAGAGAGGAGAGGAAGTGTTGAGACTCTGTTGCAGTACAGCCTTTGTAAACATCTATACAGACATCCAGAGATAATACAAAAGCAATTTTCCTATCTATGAGGTTTTTGTATATACTTATCTGTTTTTTGTATGGTGTTGTCAATTTTTTAGTTCATTCGGGTACATGTCATGTCTTCTTTATGTTTCCTCTGTTTTATGTGTTTATATGCCTGAGTATGTTTTCATGGCTATGAGTGTAAACCTGTAAGGTTTCTGTAAGTTTCAATTGTTTCTCTTCTTGAAAGATTTAGTGCAAGGAGTGCACAGTTCCCACAAGGAGTGTGAAGGCCGAGTCAAGTTTGACTCTGAAGTTGAGGGGAAATAACTTGAAGTTTTGCAAAGCTTTAGTGCAAGGAGTGCACAGTGCCCGCAAGGAGTGCGAAGGTCGAAAGTTGTTGAAAAGACTCTAAAGCTCAGGAGAGATAGAGGGGATTTTTGGCAAGAAGCATGCAAGGAGTGCACAGTTGCTCGGAGGAGACTGAAGTTTGAAGAACTTCCGCGCAAGGTGTGCATAGAGCCAACACTAAGTTAAGTATTGAGAATCGGTGAATAGCAAGGAGTGTGTTAAATCTTCTCAGAGATCTTCGGAGTCTTGAGGTGAAAAAGTGCTAGGAGTGCATAGGAGGAACTTAGAAATATTTTTCTAAGCTTGAAGTTTTTCGAGTGTTCGGGGGAACCACAAAGGAAGTGTGCCCAAGGTCTATAAGCCCTAAGAGGAACAAAACTGAAGAGAGACGATATTTCTAAGAACGCCATTGTAGTGACCAAGTGGTCGGGCTTGCAAACGGAGATTCAAAGGTCGCAGCCTGTGAGTATTTTGAAATATCCCAAGTTCGGGAGGAGAGCGCAGTAGTGTGGAGGAGAAGCTACAGGCACCGTTGGACCTGCTTGTAGGCTACAAAATTCATTAGATAGGGAGAAGTTTCATGAGGGATAATCGTGGAGTCCTTCGGACTTCACGCATCAGGCAGTTTGGAGCGCAAAGGAGCAGGTATTGTCGAAGTCCCGGGGCCCGAATTCGAATTGGGGTCGTTCGTTTGTGAAGCAACGTGTCAGTGGATTAACATGGTTCGGAGGACTGACCATTCGGGAAGAAGTAGATGTTAAAGGTTGAAAGTTTCTTGAAGCTTTGAAGCCCCATGGTAGCGCGCTTTGATAGGCGTCTGATCCCAACCAAGGTCATATGGGATTTCCACCCGAGACAGAGGGCTAGAGCCCGAATTCAATTTTAAAGGTAAAGGGGGTTTAGAGGAAAACGCCTGCGGGTCTTTGTTCAAACCTGTTCAAAGTAAAAGGACCTGTGTATGGGATTTTGAGGGCTCAACAGGGGCCCAAAGAGGCAATCTGACTCAGAAAATTTTGAAGATCCTTGAATAGGAGGTCAGTGGACCCCATGTGAGGGTAGGGGTCTACACCATGATGGTACTGGAACATGCACAGTACAGATGTCGGAACAGGGAAAGTGCAGGTATAGGAACAGTATAGGTACCAGAACAGAGACATGTTGCTTGGACATAGAAACATAGGATTAAACCATCATCGATAAAATCATGTTAAGAACATCTTTAATCAATTAACAACATAAGAAAACAACAATAATTAACCACAAGGTAGAATGGATGTAATTAGTGGTAAGTGACGGGATAATGGCTATAGAATGTATCAAGAGTGCGGGAATATAGCTTATGAATGGAAATTTTACATGGTATAAAATATGACATATTTGGAGCCCAACAAATACCATGAATTTGAATATAAATGTGAGCATCCTCCAATGAATAATCCATACTATCTCTAGTCAAGATATATAAATAAGGGTCTAAAGGACATCCCTTATGAATACAAAAATTTAAATAAATCTGAGGTGACAAGGCCCTATTGACTGAAACAAAAGAGGCATCATTCTTGAACAAAGTGTTCACCATGGAAACACAGGAAGGGCCAAACCCCAAAAAATTAAACACCTCATAAATAAAACACTACTAGCCCAATCATGTGCTTTGTCAAAATCAACTTGAAATATAATGAGTTTGTATCTCAATGTCCCTTTCCCACTCCATATACTCCCATGTAGAAATGATAGTGTCAAGAATGAGTCTTTGTTACAAAAACTATGTCTTCTCCTAATGAACCACATATTTTTCTGGAAACTTGACCAATAGAAAAAAATTTAGAGGCCAAAGAAAAAAGGGTCATCACCAATAGCATCCCACATGGCCTTGTGGAATTCACAAGGTATAAATATCCCTACCAGGAGATTAACCATTTGGAATAAAAGACACTAAAGCATAGTGGTGGTCTTTCAAAATTGTGAGCATAGTTTCTCCTTTAGATCATTTGATTCTTCATCATTATCACCACAAGGTTGTTCATTGAGGCCTAGAAGCTTGGGTAATACTTTGTTGTAGATTTTAACCTTGTGCAATATTTACTACAAACATATTTCTAGTAAAAGAATAGAAAAGCTACAATGGAAAATACAAACATTACACAGATATTTTCCCCTGGAAACCCAAACTGGGAAAACCAACATATTCCATATTCAGTCATAGTGTTACATTGTTACAATACAATATACATATAAGAGCTAGCAGCATCCAAAACCCTAACCCAATGACCTGGATTATTCAACAACCCTAATTCCTTAACTAGAAATAGAAAACCATTGGGAAAAACCATGTACCGAAATACCACCCAAAAATGCGACACGTTTCTTGAGGCAAAAAAAATTTCTCGGGGGCGTTTCCCCCGAACCCCTGCGCGCCCGGTGCAATGCAGACACTACTACGCATGCAAAGAATATAACACATACCCAACATTCTCCCACTTGTTGTTTTCTTTACATGCAGGTGGTTATAGGGTTACATAGTCAACAATCCAGGGTAGCAATGCCCATGGATCCTCTACACCAAGAGAACTTCTCAGTGCTCACAGATTTTGTTAATGAATCTGCAACATTCTTCAAAGTGTCCACCTTCATCAGCACTACTTTCTTTTATTCAACCATGTCTCTCACAAAGTGATATTGAATATCAATATGCTTTGTCTTTGAATGATAAGTCGGGTTCTTTGCCAAAACAATTGCACTTTGACTATCACAATCTATCCTTACAGCTTGATGTACCAACCCAATACCTTAACACAATCTTTGTAACCATATTTCTTCCTTACTTTCATGAGTGGCTGCCATGTATTCAGCTTCTGTAGTTGAAAGTGCCACTACATCCTATCTTTTTCTCATCCAACTTATTGCTCCTCCAAATAGGTTAAACATGTACCCACTTGTAGATCTCCTACAATCCAGATCTCCACCCCAGTCTGCATCCACAAAGACATGTATATCCACCACTCTGTATAATCCTGGTCTTCCTTGGTACCACAATCCATAGCGATCAGTGCCACACAACTACTTGAAAACCCTTTTTACTATTGTCCAATGCCCCTTCCCTGTTTTTGACATATACTTGCTCAAAACTCCCATTGCATGTGCAATGTCCAGTCTAGTACAGACCATTACATACATCAAACTGCCAACTGCACTTGCATATGGAACACGAGACATGTCCTCCTCCTCTTCTTGTGTCTTGGCACACTGATCCCCAGATAAATTTACACCAACATGAATAGGAACCTTGACCGATTTACATTCCCACATATTAAACCTCTGCAATATTGTCTTGACATATTTTCTCTGATTTAACCAAAGTTTCCTCTTTTTCCGATCTCTTTTAATTTCCATGCCCAAAATGAAATTTGAATCATCGATATCCTTCATGTCAAATTTATAGGAAAACTGAGTTTTCACATCCTGGATAAACTCCTTGTTGTTTCCTATTAGCAACATGTCATCCACATACAAGACCAAATAAATCAAATGATCACCAATTAATTTAAAATACACATAGTGATCCTCTTTACTTCTTGTGAATCCAAGTCCCAGCATATAAGTATCAAATTTTTTATACCACATCCTTGGTGATTGTTTTAAACCATACATGGATTTTTTCATCTTGCATACCAGCTCCTTCATTCCCTTCATAGCATAACCTTTTGGTTTCTTCATATAGATTTCTTCTTCCAGATCCCCATGTAGGAATGTTGTCTTCACATCCATCTGTTCTACTTCAAAATCAAATGCAGCAGCAACAGATAACAGAAATATTATAGAGGTTAACTTGGCAACAAGAGAAAAAATCTCACCAAAATCAATTCCCTCAACCTGGGAATAACCCTTTGCTACTAACCGAGCTTTGTATTTCTCCACTTTTCCTTTTGCATTCAGCTTCTTTTTAAATACCC
>SNQJ01S0012412.1:36760-99106 GCA_010110895.2 Picea sitchensis
CCAAGCGCTAGCCCCCTAGGGGTTGCGCGCTGGCCCTTACTTCGCAGGTATAGGTTGTATGGCGCAACCAACAGAACCATAGGTTGGATTCTAGCCACTCTACGTGCAACAAATTTAACCTTAGCCTCGGGTCTTATGGGATATACTTGAAATCCAGGGGTTGGTGCTATCCACACTGGTGGTTAAAAGAAAGACCCCCATGTCCTTAACCCTGGTGGTCATGTGTATTACATAAATCGTGGGCTGGGGCTTAGCCCCGGCCCCCTTCCGCCCATACACTAAAACATACACTTTAGATATAATAAAGTGGGTTTCATGTAATAATAAATAATATGGTGCATTGGTTGTTGGACATTTCCCAAAGCTTGGCGCCTACCAAGAGGTTATGGGTTCGAATCCCATGGGTTCCAAAACTTTTAAAACCTGCCACTTCCACTGATGACTGAGTGCCACGTGGCTGCCCATGCCTGGGCCACGTGGCATCACCTCATTTGCCCGAAATTGACAAGTGTCACATGCCACATGTCCAAATCTGATTTGATATGTTATCTGCCCAGTCACCCTGCTGCCTGTGCTACCACATGTCACTTCTTCCACTACCACGTGTCACCTCCAGAGTGTGCCACGTCACCTTTTGACTGTTGACTTTTTTTTTTACTTTTTAGTTGTTTGGGAAAATGGTCAGAGTGTGATAACTCTCGCATATGGTGCCCATTTGAGAAAGTGAATATATGGCCAGAATCGATACGACGAGACGATCGCAATGGAATTGGTTTCGTTTGATTACGAGAACTTTCATTTTTGAGCCTTTTTTAGCCCTGTCAGACTCCTGGATCTGATTCTGGATCAATTAAAGTGGATGAAAAATACTTAAAGGTGCCTAATAAGAGAATGGGTAAGGTTGTGGAAATTGATATTCATTCTGGTTTATTGGAGGCTTTAGAGATAGACTAGAGGGGGCATTTACTGGGTCAAAGACTAGACTATCTAGGAGTCCCATTCCGATGTTCTTTCTGCCGAAGGATTGGTCACTTGAGAAGGGACTATGAGGGATTTGTGGAGGAGGAGGAATCAAAATCCTCCATGGTCAAAAATTTGACTCACGATGTTTCTCCAGGGGTGGACTCTTATGAAAACGAAGCTTACAATACAACAACAGAGGAGGCTAGACCAACTGTGCCTTTAGACACTGTAGCGGGTAAGTTAAAATCATATTGTCCTTCTCTTTTTTATTCGTTGTCGGCTTGGGAACGTGACTCCCTGGAACCCTCCAATGTTTTGGAAGCTGAGACCATTCCAAATACCATCTTTGGTGACGGAATCGTGTCAGCCCAAGAGGGTTTAAACACACTTGGGGTAGACTCATCTTACCTGAGTGGGGGGAGCATTGTGACCACTACTACTCCAGCATTGGAACCTTGGGGAGAAGGGGGGATTTCCTGTGAGCCAATGGGGGACAACTGCATAATTCTCGGCTTTAGGGAGCCTGAGATCATAGATAGCTCATTAGGAGCAGTTCTGGATACCATAGTTCCTTCTTACAGAGAGACTATGACCCCTACACCTATTCCCACATACCAGGGGAGGATTTTCGTTAGAAGAGAAGAGCCTAGTGGTGATATTGGGTTGGTGGAAAGGATTGGGAAGGAAACATGGAAGGATTTTGTCCAGTCGAGGGGTTTGGGTTTTGAGATCTCCCCAATTAAAACTAGGAGTGCTCGCAGAAAAGAAGGAACTTGCTCTACTACTCCTGCTATGCAATTTTCCAACATCTCTGATAATGGGGTGCTTAGAGGCATGAAATATCTAGCTAGGGAAAAATCATGCTTCTGCTCTCCTTAAACATCAATGGGGTGGGAGGGACCCTAAAATATGATTCCCTTCATAGATTGCTTAATATAACTAATTCAGATATTATTTTCCTACAAGAAACTTTTGTAGATGAGAAGGAGGCCAGACTCTTCATGAATACTTTTCGACCTGCCTTGTTGGCATGCGCTGTTAGCTCTGTTGGAAAGTCTAGGGGACTTCTGGTGACTTGGGATCCTAATAAGTTTGATCTTTCTCCTTTTTTAAGTTGTGGTGGTATTTTTATGACAGGTACATGTTTAGAGAACAAAAGGTCGCTCTCACTATTGAACATTTATGGACCATGTACAAACAAAAAAACCTTTTTAGGACAACGTGGTCAGTAGGGGTATGTTATCCCACAAAAATCTAATTGTAGCAAGGGATTTAAATTTTACAGTCAGTGCTGGCGAGGTTTGGGGTGACACAACACATTTGGATTCGTTGGTAGGGTATTTTATAGACATTTTTCAGGAAAATCGGCTTGTCGGCATATTACCTAATGAAGTTGTCCCCACTTGGCGAAATAGAAGATCCGGATGTGAAGGAATTTCTAAAAGATTGGGTCAGGTTTATTTGTGTGAAGAACTCTTGTCCATTGCTGGTAGACACAGGTTCTGGGTTTCCTACCCTTAACTATCGGACCATGCTCATGTTCTCCTACAACAAGAAAACAACTATCAATTTACAACCTACCCTTTCAAATTAAACCCAATGTGGCTGAGAGAAGATGATTTCACTCTTATAGTACAAGAAGTTTGGAACGATCAACTTTTCTTGCATGAATTTGGGGCTCAGCGAAGATTAGTATGGAAATTGAAACTGTTAAAACATGGTGTAAAATTGTGGGCAAAAGAGAAAAGCATTCAGAAACACATAAAATTAGATAAGCTTGAG
Organism: Picea sitchensis; assembly: GCA_010110895.2. Lineage (NCBI taxonomy): Eukaryota > Viridiplantae > Streptophyta > Pinopsida > Pinales > Pinaceae > Picea > Picea sitchensis. The sequence continues at coordinate 39,506 of SNQJ01S0012412.1, forward strand.
GAGGATCTCCAGGCCTACTATCAAGAGAAATCTTGGGGATTGATGAGATCAGAAGTATATCTTCAAATAAAGTCTCTAGAGGAAGAGAGAAATAAACATCTTTGGGAAGAAGAGGAACTTTGGAGACAACGGAGCAGAGCGATCTGGATTAAAAGTGGAGACCAAAATATTGAATTTTTCCATCAATTCGCCAGTCATAGAAGGAACAGTAAACATGTTTGGGAGATCCTGGATGACAATTTTCTGGTCCATTCTAGACAAGAGGCACTTAAAAAAGAGGCAAACAAACATTTCAAAATATTTTTTGAGGACTCGAGTAAAAACACTATTATTGATCAGGTCTATACAGTCAGACTCTACCCTTGCTTAGTCGATGAGGAGGATACACTGTTTCTTGAAAAACCTTGTACCAAGGAGGAATTATGTGATATCCTTAAAGGATTTTCCAAGCATAAGAGCCATGGACATGATGGATGGACGATTTAATTCTTCATTTCCTTTTTCGACTTGGTAGGGATGAATTGTTGGAGGCGGTTGAGGATTCTAGGAGAAGAGGCGAGGTGATAATATCCTTAAACTCGACTTTTCTGGCCCTTATTCCAAAAGTCAACAAGCCTTCTTCGTTTGGCGACTTTATACATATAGCCCTTTGTAATCTGTGTTATAAACTTATTGCAAATATCATTGCAAATAGGATTAAACCCATTTTCTCTCGAACTATTTCTGGAGAGAAATTGGGGTTTTTAAAGGGAAGACACATTATGGATGCCATTGGTGCTACTCAGGAATGGTTACACAACATTAAGTTGAAAAAATTAAAGGCATTGATTTTGAAGCTTGACCTAAAGAAGGCATATTACTGTATTAATTGGGACTTTTTTTACTACAAATAGGATTTGGCCTTCCGACCACCAATTGGATAATGAGTTATGTGATCGGTGCTTCATATGCAGTCTTAATAAATGGGGAGACAAATCCTTGTTTTTTCAGAGTGGCAAAGGTTTAAGATAATGTTTTCCTTTATCTCCTATGTTGTTTATTATAGAGATGGAAGGACTCAGTCTACTACTAAAGAAAGGATAGGCTGAAGGGAAGTTGGTAGGAGTCAAGTGTTGATGATTGCAACTATATGAGACATTCTCCAGCTTAAAAACCTGTGAGATGTGGATCATTGCAGCTATGTGAGTCTTTCTCTCAGCTTACAAACCTGAGAGAAATCCCCTAAGAAGGGTACGTGGTTCATGCCTAAGACTGAGATGGAACGTAGAGATGACCTCTTCCATTCAGAGATTTGAGAAGAACTCTAGATGATTATCCAGTGGAAAAGGCGATCTATTGAGTTAGATGTGCCTGTGGCTGAGCACAAGGTGAACGTGTGAAAACCCAAAGTGATGGGTGCATCGTCATGTGAACATAAATGAAGATGATGTATTAGTATCCTATGAGAAACAAAGTTGACAAGAAAACTCCAGATGATTCTCCTGTGTGAGGTAGTGGGAAAGAATATATGTAGAGAGGACGTGCATGTGGACGAGCACATTTGAACGTGTGAAGATCCGATTCTCCTGTGTAATGCAGTGAGCCAGAGATATGTACATCCCTATGGATGTGCCTCTAGTGGATGAGAACTAGTGGGTGTATCAGGTCCTTTTCTATATTGTACAAGAGTCAGACCTACCTGTAACCCTAATTGTAATGTAAAGGGTACAGGTCAACCCTACCTTAATGTAACTAGTAATTAATGTAAATGATAATTAATCTGGCTAATATTAATTATATTATAAGCTAAGTGAGGTCGACCATGTTGTGCCAATAGACACTTATGTTGACAGGATTAGATTAGTATAAGTAAAGGTAAAACCCCCTTTGAGGAAATATATCTTTCAAGTGAGTTTGGAAATTTCAGTAAGTACACTTCTTTGGGAATAGTGCACACCTCTCTTGGGCGCTATATTTCTAGGGTTTTAGAACCCTCTTGTGTGCTAGGGTTTATATTGGTGGTAAAGGTATTTCTCTTGAGGAATATAGCAAAGGATGTGGTTGGGTTTTCTTCCTTTGTTGAGAAGGGTTTCCAAGGATACTTCTTGTGTTCTTGTGCATGGTGCCTCTTCTTGTGATCTTGGTTGCAACAACATTTATGGTTATGGTTAAATGATAAAATGGAATGAACTTCATGCTTAACCTATCTTATTGAAAAATCAACATGGTATCAGAGCATAGGTCTTGAAAGAACCCATTGCACAAGCATCCACCAAGTCTCAACACACCTTTTGCAGAACCGTACGACCCTTCTAGGGTTTTCAGAAAATTTGTATGACCTTCCTTTCAGTGGTGATTCAGCCCATAATACTTGGACATTGGGGCTAATTTTGGCATAGAAGATTACGGCCTCTTCCATCGCATCTCCAGAAGATCTCAAAACGAAATTCCGAGAAATTTTGATTTTTGGCCCTAGGGTTTCTAGGGTGCGGAAATTTCCTGCAGAATATTAATTCTGGGTTTCTAAAGAAATGTTCTACTGAATCAACAAGAATCTTTGTGACGCTATCAAATTGATTGTTTGCAATCATAAGTCCAATATAATCCAAGGGTTCAAATTCAACCTAATCATTAGGTTTTCAAAATCCAATTGGTGAGAAATTGAAGAAACCAATCAAATGAATAACATACCATTAGTAGAAGATAGGCTTGATGGAGCAAGCAACTTCAGCTCCTATAAATCAAGACTTCTAGTCACTCTTGAAGAAGATGAACTCTTGTATGTGACAACTAAAACCCTACCAACCACAACTATAGATATGGAGAAGAAGATAAGAAAGGAAGAATATTTCAAAGCAAGAAAATCAATCATCTACTCAGTAAGAGATCACCTCTTGCCTCGTATTTCCAATCTGAAGACATCCTATGATATGTATGAAGCTTTAAAAGAAATGTTTGAAAGTGACAACACTCTCAGAGCTCTTACCCTAAAGAGCCAAATTCAAAGTACTAAGATGACGAAGGGTGAAACAATTTCCCTCTTCTTTATGAAGTTATCAGATATTAAAGAACAACTAGATACCATTGGGGAAATCACGCTTGATAGAGAACTTGTCTTAACCACTCTCCAGAATCTTCCAAAATCATGGGAGCCTTTCATTCAGAGTATCAGTGGAAGAGAAGATCTACCAACCTTTGATCGTCTATGGATAGATTGCACTCAAGAAGAACTTAGACTTAGAAATAGAGGAGTGGAAGACTCCCCAGAAGAAAATCATGCTCTTGCACTTCATACAAAGAAGGGAGGAAAATTCAAAAGAAATTTCAGGCAAACATTTAAAGGTGAAAAGTCTTCTTCAAATCCAAGTTATCAAAGAAGAGATGTTTCAGAAATTTAGTGCTTCAGATGTGATAGATATGGACACTATGCAAGAAACTATCCAACCAGGAAGAAGGGAAGACAATATGATTACACTGCTAACATTGATCCAGACCCACCTAAAAATATTGAAGAAAAGAGAGAGGAAAAATACTTCCTCTAAAACTAAAACATGACTTCAAATCAGGTAAATCAATTGATTTCAAATTTTATAGTTGATTGTATTTTTTGAATAAATACCTAGTATGGGAGCCCTCAAAATATTTGGACCATTATCCCTGGTACGGGATTCCAAATCATATTTGATTGATTACTATGCGAGATAATCAGAGATGTTGTCCTTAAAGAAGAAATAACCTTTCAAACAAACCCATAGAATATTAGATAGATATTGACAATGAGACAAGTACCTTCTCCCCCTTCAACAGTTCAGAGGGAGACAAACATTATTACAGTTGATCCAGTTTCTCCAGTTGACATGCTCAGAGATATTGCAGTAAGGCATAATAAGTCTACCTAGACTCACTCTGCAAGAAGAAGAGAAACATACTAACCAAGGGTTTCTCACAAACAAAGGGAGTTATCTATGATGAGACAATTGATCCAGTGAACTTGATACACTTCCATACATACTACCATCCATGAGTTGGAAACTATATCAGAGAGATAGATTGTTGATGAGTTTGGATTTCAACAAGAGTGATGTTGATCCAAAACTATTACAATGTTGGTGACGAGTGCCTGATTTTGATGAATTATTTAGAAATCCTTGTTGTTGGATACAAGCAATCCTTGACTTATGAATTTGAGATGAAGAATATGAGTATGATGCACTACTTCTTGGAACAAGAAGTATGGCAGAGGACCAATGAGATTTTTTCCTGAGTCAAGGAAAATATACAGTGAAAATATTAAAGAAGTTTAGTATGACAAATCCACTGTGATGGATTTAAAGAAGGAGATTGATGATGTTTCAGACGACATTGATCCACAACTGATTGAATCAATGATGTATCTGGTTAACGCCATACTTGATTCATGTTATTTAGTGAATGTACTTAGTCAATCCATGAGTCGGTCGAGACATACTCACTGGATAGAAGTAAAGCATGTATTGAGACATATATGAGGCACAGTTGGATATAGCCTGAGATATGCCACCAGTGTAAACTTGAGTTTGCAGGATATGCCGATACAAATTGAGAAGAGAGTACAGTGGACCAGAAGATCACATCCGGTTGATGTTTTACCATGAATTTTTCCATAGTTTCCTGATGCAGCAGAAAATAAAATCTTGGTGGCCTTGAATACCACAGAAGCAGAGTATGCACCATTGAGTGTGCGAAGCATTATGGCTCCACAAGCTTCTGAAATATTTACTTGACCATGAGATGAATCCTATGATGATAACCAAGATCCGTGTGGAAATATTCTTAAAACCCAATGCTTCCTGATGGATCAAAAACGATGAGATGAAATATCCTTATAACATAGAAATGATGCAGAGGAAAATCATACACGTATAGTAGCTTCCTACATATGAGAAGATTGCAAACATCTTCACCAAACTAACTTGGTCAAGAATACATTCCTAGTTGAGAGGGAGTATTGATAACTCCAACCAAGACAAAATTCAGAGTACATCCGTGTGAGACTTGCCATGATTAAGAATGCCTCCCTAGCTAAAAGGGAGTGTTGATGATTGAAGCTATGTGATACATTCTCCAGCTTACAAACCTGTGAGATGTGGATCATTGCAACTATGTGAGTCTTTCTCTCAGCTTACAAACCTGAGAGAAATCCCCTATGAAGGGTACATGGTTCCTTCCTGATACTGAGATGGAACGTAGAGATGACCTCCTCCATTTAGAGAGTTGAGAAGAACTCCAGATGATTATCCAATGTGAAAGGCAATTTGTTGAGTTAGACGTGTCTGTGGCTGAGCACAAGGTGAACGTGCAAAACCCCAAAGTGATGGGTACATCTTCATGTGAACAGAAATGAAGATGATGTATTAGCCTCCTCTGAGCAACAGAGTTGATGAGAAAAATCCATATGATTCTCTTGTGTGAGGTAGTGGGAAAGAAGATTTGTAGAGTGAATGTGCTTGTGGACGAGCACATGTGAATGTGTGAAGATCTGGTTCTCCTGTGTAATGTAGTGAGCCAGAGATATGTACATCCCTATGGATGTGCCCCTAGTAGATGAGCACTAGTGGGTGTATCAAATTATTTTCTATATTGTACAAGAGTCAGACCTACCTGTAACCCTAATTGTAATGTAAAGGGTACAAGTTGACCCTACCTTAATGTAACTAGTAATTAATGTAAATGATAATTAATCTGGATAATATTAATCATATTATAAGCTAAGTGAGGTCAGCCATGTTGTGTCAATAGACACTTTTGTTGACATGATTAGATTAGTATAAGTAAAGGTAAAATCCCCTTTAAGGAAATATATCTTTCATGTGAGTTTGGAAATTTCAACAAGTACGCTTCTTTCAGAATAGTGCACACCTCTCTTGGGTGCTAGAGTTCTAGGGTTTGAGCACCCTCTTGTGTGCTAGGGTTTATCTTGGTGGTAAAGGTATTTCTCTTGAGGAATATAGCAAAGGATTTGGTTGGGTTGTCTTCCCTTGTTGAGAAGGGTTTCCCAGGATACTTCTTGTGTTCTTGTGCATGGTGCTTCTTCTTTTGATCTTGGTTGCAACAACATTTATGTTTATGGTTAAATGATAAAATGGAATGAACTTCATGCTTAACCTAGCTTATTGAAAAATCAACATCAAGGTCTATAGATTAATCAAGATTCTCCATCTTTTCTTTGTGGACGATGTACTCATTATGACCAGGGCTTCGATTCAGGAATGGAAGGAGATTGATGATATTCTTAAAATCTTCTGCAGAGTGACAAGCATGATGGTAAACCTGTTGTTAGCACAAGATTGGTTTATGCCTCATATTTGCATAAGTCCTTCATTATTCATTTTGGCAAATGAATATAATTGTTATGGGATATTTTATTTATTTTGGGGAAAATTAAAATTATATTGGGTTATGCCCAATCTCCAAGTCAATCATTAGTCGACATATCAAGACAACACTAGCCAAAGACACATGCCAATTCCATCATATCGATCAAGTTATACACAAAGCGCCAAGAGAAAGACCAACATTCAAATTTAAGGTGCCAAGTGTCAAGAACAAGCATTGACAACACTCTCACAAGATTCCAAGAATCAAAATCACCCACGAATTTACGCTACCTAATTTCACCCAGAACCATAGGCGGGCGCTATCTAAAGGCGCTACCAAAATTTTGGCAGAGACCAAATTGTGCAGAATTATTTTGCAAGGATGTTTCTGCCAGTTTTGAGTGACTAACTTAAAACTTGGATTGTGAACAATTGAGAAGGTATTTTTAAAACTTGGAGGACATTTTGTTCATAACATTCCAAATAACAAAAACCTCTCTCGGTTTTTAAAAATGTGTTATGGTTTGAGAGATATTAGACATAGAAGTGTCACTACCAACTGTTTTACAACGACACTACCTAATTTTCTGTAGTGGTCATGGTTTTGATATTCACCTTGTTGGGAGGTTGCCACCTGTCAAGGAGGATTCGAATGGATTCTCAAGGATAATTTAGATTTCAAGGGACACCTGCACCTAGGATTTAGCTCCATCAAAGGCCTCATGCAATGAGGTGGAAACAATTTATTAATGACTTCCAACAAATTCCTGAAAATTAGCAGTTTGTTGGATTTTTGTCTCTTTGATTGTTGCCACCTATCTCCAAGGCTTAGAATCCAATGGAGGAGATGGGATTCAACCTYCTAAGGTTATTTGTATTCTGTTTTMTATTTAAGGAAGGGGAGATCTCTTGGAGAATGGGATTCATGAGCCAAGAGAGGCTAGAGAGAGTAGGAGTAGGCAGGTTTCCTRTGTGTGTTCATTTGTAAGCCTATGGGCAATTTATGATTGTAAGCATTACTATTATTGGAGACTCATGAGAGCTGTGATTTCAGATTGTAACTCTTATGTTTATATTTCTTCTTATTTGAATATATTGCAAATTTGAGGATGAAAGGCTGTCAATGATTTATGGATCCCTAAGCAGCAGAGGATCTGTTGTATTTTGCCCATTAGTCATTGTTTATATTCAAGTATTTTTTGATTCATTAAATTGAGAGGATCTTTGTTTAGTGAACATTCTACCTTATGTTTTCCTTCTTCATTCTTCCACTTATCAACATATAATCTTGTTTTCTATTGAGCAGTTTTTGTGCCTTCAATGAGTAGGATGTTTGTGACTCCATTACCCATTGGTGTAGCCTACTGATATATAGTTTGCAACCCTCTCTCTTTATTTATCCATCTTGTTGATCCACCTATTTATCTTTTACATTATGATGGGTGTTGAGCTTACACTTTAGTAGTCAAAGTGTGACTTTCAGTGCTAACACCTGCTAAAGTCAACTTTTCATCATTATGGGATTCAAGGGGAGGTATTAGACACTTTCAAGGAAATCTTCCCTTACAATTTTGCTGACCTTTCTAAAGTATTTAGATATCTTGGCTACTTTCTCAAGTCCTATAAGTATAAGGTTGAAGATTGGCGATGGTTAATTACAAAATTTGAAAAAAGGATTGGCCATTGGTGCAATCGTTGGTTATCCCTAGGTGGTCGCTATGTGCTTATTAAAGCAGTCCTTGAATGCCAATATGTTTATTGGATGGAATTGGCTAATATTTCAACTTCTGTTCTCAATAGGATAAAAAAATTAGTTCACTTTCCTTTGGTCGAGTAGTAGTGATAAACATCATTATCATCTTTGCATATGGGAGAAAATTGCAAAACCTAATCTTTTTGGCAGTTGGGGTTTAAGGAAATTTTTTCTTTTTAATAGATCGTTGGCAGTTAAATCTCTATGGAAATTTTTGATGATGGAATTTGGCAAGGGTCATAAAAGATAAATATCTCCCTTACTGCTCAATGTCTACTTGGCTAAGATCGTCCACTCAAAGAATGACATCAGCTTCTCAGACCTGGAAATTTTTATTAAAGTCTTTACATCTTATAACACATTGGTTGAGTTGGAGTCTTAGTTCTGGTATTTTTGTTTTAATAGGAAAAGATATGATATTGGGTCTAGGAAACACCTCTCTTCTATCACAATAACTCTTACCTTCATTAAAGTGGAGAAACATTTTCTATCTATATCAGGTTAGAGGATCTATTCGGACATGAACTATCTTCTCTCAATGGAAATAAAGTGTCGACCTTGGTCTCATGGGAGATATGGAAAAAGAATGGGGCATATTCTACAAGGCTCTGATAGGCTTTGGGGTACAAATATAGGATAGACATGATAAGCTAAAATGGATTGGGGGTGACAATTCATGTACTCTTTCTGTCAAAAATGTTTATTGTGCCTTAGCATCAAAACTATGGCATCAGCCTATTGGCGGTTGGACGAAAAAATTGTGGACCTGGGACTTAGCACCCAAAATAAAATTATTCATTTGGTTATCTGTGGAAAACAAAATACTTAATTGGGATAATTTACAATGTAAATGTTGGATAGGGCCTAGTATTTTCCATTTATGTTTAAAGAATCCCAAGACAGTTAACCATCTACTGGTCAACTACTATTTCACTCAACAAGTGTGGCACAAGATTAAAAAATCTCTAAATTTAAGGAATGTATGGGAGGGATCTACACTGAATGATTGCTATGAAAGTTGGATCAAGCAGGTTTCCATGTACTCTACTCTTCCCTCCATTATTAGTTGGCATGTTTGGTTGGAACGTAACAAAGTATTATTTTTAAATGGTAGTCCTTCTATATGTTTGGTTGTTTGCAAGTCACTTGGAGGAATTGATAGACATATAGATACTCAGAAAGTGTCAACTACTAGATCCATTAAGTCATTATCCAAAGATATTTTTACAGCGGGTTGGTTCGATGGATCAACATAGTCAGATGTTCAACAAAGTGGAGTTGGAGGGGTGCTTAGGATAAATGAACATATGGTATTTAAGTGGACTTTCAATTGTGGTCCAGGAACAAATACTAGGGTAGAACTATTGGGAGTTTGGGAAACCCTAATTCTCACATCTCGGTTGCACACCTCTGATCTTCAATTTTTTGGAGACTCTAGAATTATTATTGACTGGTTGAACTAGAAAGGGAAGTTGCATGTAATCTCTTTGGATTGCTGGAAGGATATAATCAGAGATATCAGTAAAACGTTCATATCGATCAACTACTCTCACAATTACAAGGATTTTAGCAAGGAGGAAAACATTCTATCCAAGAAGGCTCTCTAGATGCAAGAAGAAAAGATAGCATTTAACCAATGGGATGAGGGAAATGAGGGACCTGCCCTATTCTTAAACCTCTATTAGATCACCTTTGGTGAAATTTTTATCCTTTTTGGAGAAATCTTCTTAATACATTAGAGATAGATGTTTTTGGGGGGTTCTCTTTTTGGGGGTTTATTTATGATTATGTGGGGACAGTGTTTTGGGATCTTGATGATATTTTTGCCATCTTTCGTACAACTTGTATGCTTGTATTAGTGATCTTATACTCTATTATTCCTGGACTGATGTGGAGATGGATGGGTATTATTCATGTGTACACAATTATATATATAATATAACGAGAAATTTTATGTTGGAAAAAAAAATATTAACCTCTTTAGTTTTTCTTATAGCAATTGTAAGGTTAGGTCAGTTGATTGCCCACTTTAGTGGGAAAAAATGATATAGGTTAACTTGTTTTTAAGTTATCTTGAAATGATGAGAACTATTGCTCCATATATATATATCAAATAGAAACCAACTACATATTAGCTAGCAACCAACTACATATTAGCTAATGAAACATAAATTAGTTTCCTTGAGATGTCTAGTAACTTCTGTAAATATGGGTTAAACAGTCTTCACTAGCTTCAAAAGACGCAAAGAAAAAACAAAAAGCAAGTCTCGTTGATTGTGAAATCAAAACAATATACAGTGGTTAACTACATCTATATTCAATAAAATCAAAACAATATATAGTGGTTAACTACATTTATATAAGAGACATATTAAGATGAAGTAGATGACTATAAAAGCTAGGTTTTTTAATGCTATAATATTAAGATTCTTCATCTTGACAATAAGGAAATGTATCCCTTACATAAAACAACATTATTTCAAAATAAAATATTTATGCACACCAGAGATAATCTGTAAATAAAACAACAATATTTCAAAAGAAAATCTTGATGTACAAAACAAATCATCTGTAAATATCTATGTAAATACCCTAAAGTTTTTAGTGCAACAAACACTACAAGGAAAACAACTTTCAGTGGAGGATTTTGCAAAGGTTTTTAGTGTCATAAGAGTGGTAAAATTATTTAAAAAAAACTTTGCAATCTGTAGAAGAGGAGGTTTTAACTGATTTCTACTCTAACTAAAAATTATGGGCAATTGGAGGTTCTAGTAGAGGTTAGTTTGCTTATATCAATATGGCACACCAATGCTACAATTATATATATTATGCACGATTTTGTTACTCATATGCACATGTGTGATACTAAATCATATGCAATAGTGTCTCAAAAATATCTATAGTAAACATTGGTGTGTACTACATGTTTTTGAAACCCCATTGTATTTTCAATATTGAACATACTAGTGCACTTTTATAAATGTATTCTTGAAATTCCTTGACCACTATCTTGGAGAAGAATGTCGGGGCGTTTTTTAGACCAAAAGGCTTGACTCTGCATGAAAATGATCTGAATTCAAATACAAATGTAGTTTTTTCTTGGTCTTCTTTAGCTATTGGTACTTGATTGTAGCCGGAGAATCCATCGATAAAGGAATAACATTCATGCCCTGCGACTTCATTGATAATTTCATTAGTGTATGGTGTTGGAAATGGATCCATTATTGTAAGCTTGTTTAATCCCCAGAATTTGACATAGATTCTTAGCTTCTTGGGATCATGCTTCTTTGGTTGTATGACCATGGGGCTTGCCCATTCTAACTTATCCATTGAATATATGATATTAGCAGGGAGCATTGCCTCAATCTCCTTCTGGACAATAGGCTTATACTTATGCACTAATTTATATGGTCATTTTTTGACAAGCCTAGATCTAGGGATTAGTTCAATTTTCATTTTATCCATTTCTTGTACTAAGCCTTTCAAGTCTTTATAATCTCTAGCGAAAACATCCTAATATTATTTTAATAGGTTGAAAATTTCCAATGTTTGCTTTTTAGTCTAATAGTTGCCTATTCTTTCCATTTTTGTTCAGTCGTCTATTGAGATGTTGAATTCTTTGGTCTTGATTTTCACATCCATCCATTCTGGTGCTTTTGATTCGTCTAATTGGCACTCTCCTTCGACGACTTTTTGATAATTTGGTGGGAAGTTAGGCTTGTTTGTATCTTATTTCTCCTCTTTCTCTTCCTCGATAACAATGTAGATTGTATTAATGTGATTTTTGTTGATATTATGGTATTTGAGGGAGGTATTAACCTCTACGTGTAACCTCTGACGAGACTAGAATATTCCAAGAAGCAAGAGAAACCCTAAAACATTGGATAATAAACCTAGAAGACAAGTTAGCTCAAGATAATACTTAATATTGATTTATTAGTCTCCAGGAAGAGAAGTCATCCTAGTTAGGTCACTTAGAGAACTATAAATAAGAGGGCACAAGAGCTCATTTTGTCACTCTCACTCTCACAACCGCATAAGGACTAGTGGTGCGCAAGTTTGGAGAGGGAGTGCAGCTGCAGCTACTCCAACTGGCATCTTGGTTATGGTTTGGACTTTCTTCTTGGTTTTTGGTTATTCTTGCTTGGTTTGTTACCATTGGAGAGAGGTGCCGTAGCCTTGGTTGGCTATTGGTATTCCACCGAAACTATTCTTTCTGTCAAGGTTAAGGTGCTCGAGGGTGGCCTTTGTGCCTATGGTTGGGTGACAATATTACTATATCGTCTATGGAAAAATGAACACATCCCTTTATTTCTAACAGGTTATGGGCCCACACTATCTTCAAGCAGTCTAACCACTAGAAGATAGATTGGGAAGTTATTTTTTAAACTCGTTATGGCACCAATTACCACTGCAACTAAGTTTTATGATTATGCAACTGCAACAAAACCTAACCCTTGTGTTTGGGAACTTATGGTGAAGAATTTGACCTAATTCCTTGACATCCTAGTGCACCCCTGCCTAGCGCACCTTTTTGTACTCTTAGCTAGAAAAAACGCCAGGCTTGAAACTTTGGTCAAAGTCAAAGTTTGACTGGTTAAAGTCAAAGGTTGACTAGTCAAAGTCAAAGTCAAAAGCTGACTTCAAGTCAAATTAATATTTGTAGTCAAAGTTGAAATTTTAGATTTTCTAGCTTGTTCTAATCATTGAATCTTATAATTGAGTTTCTAATCTCTTCTTATCAAGATGGTATCTAGTTTTAGATTGGAAGACAAGTTGGATGATGCAACAAGGTTTCAAAGGTATGCACTTGTATATGCTATCTAAGTTATATCATCTAGCAAAACATGAGTGTTTGTAGGGAAAGTACTAAAGATATTTTACAAGCTATAATATTGGATTCACTGCATTCATAAGAACAAGTGCACCCTCCATAGCAGTTAAGGTTTCAGGTTCCAGGTTTGATTAAATTGTTAAGCTTCAAATTTGTGTATATCAAAGGTGATATTTACTACATCACAAATTGTGAAAGCAGTATTTGAAAGATTCTATTATTGCTAGGTGTAATGAATACTCGACTACATATGAATACTATTGATATAGATGCTTATTGTACTTATTTGAAAAAATGAACTAACACCTACTCTAGGAGATATTTCTTGTTCTTGTTCTCAAACTAGATCATCTTACTAATGCTACCAAGAAACTATCCTTCATATGAAAAATGTTGTATTAGAAACACTGTTGTTCTTCTTGTCTCGCGAAGGTTATTTTATGAAGGCTAGCATGAAGATGTCTTTGTAGATGGGAAACAATCAAAATAGATAGAAACAAACTTAAAGAGACTAAGAGGAGTCAGACTCGAAGGAAGCCAGAAATCAAAAGGAAACCAGAACATGCTTATGACACTTTGTAGAAAGAAAGGAGAGACGTGGAATATGGAATCATGGACTCCAACATTGAAGATAAACATGAGGAAGAACATGAAGATTCCAAGAACGAAAGAAAATTCAAAAAAACCAATTGAACCAGTTTGAACCCACTAGAAGTAGTCAAGGAGAAGGAATGGAAGGAAGTTGTGATGAAGAACAATGTATGTGAGAAATTAAGCATTGATAGATACAAGGCGAGACTCAGGACTATAGGGTTATCCCAGTAGGAGGGACAAGACTACGATGTCAACTTGTTCTAGTAATCAGATATACCTCTACCTGAGCCATTATATCTCTCACAGTATCCATGGGTTGGAGTTTACATAAGATGAATGTAAATATTGTTCTTCTCAACAAAGTAATTGAAGAAGAAGCGTATGTAGAGAAACCTCAAGGTTTTTATGTATACCAAAAAGAGACCCTTTTTATGCAGATGGAACAAGACCTTGTACGGATTCAAGAAAACATAGTGCAGAGCCTCTCATGTACAATAGAAGCGTGGTGAAAACTTCCTATGACAGAGGAAATATATTGAAATGGTTCTTCAAAAGTACGGGATGATGGATTGCAAATCCATGGAAAAATCACATGATGACAGATCTAAAGAAGTTAGGAGACTTTGATCCAGTAGACCCGTCTCTATCAACAATTGATTGGCTTGTTAATGTATTTGGCGAATAATCAACCAGATGTTTTCCTTGTGGGACGTTTGAGTTATGATATACAACTACATGGATTTATTGATTCAGATTGGGCAGGGAGTGCAGATGACAGAAGAAGTGATACTTGGATATGTTTCAGTTTGATATTTTCCATGATGTTATGGGCTAGCAGGGAACATAAGTCTGTTGCTCTCATCACTGCAGAAGCAAAGTATATTACAGTTTGTGATGCTTGTACAGAAGCAGTGTGACTTTGTAAGTTGGTTTATGGACTGTCTTATCAAGTGTTGAATTATAATTTGATATATTGTGATGATAAGAGTTATGTGAATCTTTCAGAGAACCCGGTCTTCCATGGCAGGTCGAAGAAAATTGAGATAAGGAATTATATTCTTCAAGATAAAGTCCATAGGGGAGAAGCGTTTCTCCAGTATATCTCCACAGATGAGCAGATAGAAAATATTTTGGTAAAGCCTCAGTCCAATTTGAAAAGATTTCATACTTAAGGGACAAGTTGGGGCTCGTGGAGATAACTTCCTTATTGAAAAAGGAAGAGATTACTCCCAGGTTGGGAGGGAGCACTGATATGTTATTAATTTATGGGCATTCATTTTCTAGTTTGGAAAATGGTCAAAGATGGGAAGTCACCTTCCAGTCTAGAAAGTGGCCCAAGATTTCTGACAGAAAGGCATTTTCCAGTTCGAAAAATGGTCCAGATCGGATAGTCATTTTCATAATGAAAATGGTCCTATAGATTGCTAATGTACCATAGACAACGATTCCCCTTGTGACCAGTGTGGTGGAATGGTCTAGGAAAATCATTAATTTTGGTAGTCACTCTGAGTAGTGGTCAATTAGAATGGTCTTCCTCGTCGAGCAATCATTCTTTCGAAGTTCACATTTGTGAGCAGTTTCGAAGAATGGTCCATTTTGGAGGTTGGTGCGAGACAATCATTTCCATAGGAAATAGTCCAGACAGTCATTCCCTAGGGAAGACTCATTCTCTCTTGGTTTCACTATGTTTAGTGCCGGAGGAATGGTCCAAGTTCAACAATCAGGGACAGGAATTCCCTAGGGTAGACTCATTCTCTCCAAGTTGTACTATGATTAGTGCCAAAGGAATCGACCAATTAGGTGAATGGTCCAGGATCATAAATAAAGGACAACTATTCTTCTATTCTTGGGAAGAATAGTCTATATATCCCATGGATGATGTTTTACTTTCTGAGGGAAGATGGTATTCCATATCTCACATATGTGAGTGGAAGAATGGCCTAGATGACTCAATTTGTATCATGATATTGTTATGTGGGTTGATATTAGATGATATGTTTGTTGTGGAGACTGTATGTATCTGGATAGTAGATGTATGCTACTGTGGTGGATATGTTACACTGGTTGTGACTATGTCTCGTTGGTTAGAAGTTGTGTGCTACTAGGTGTGTTTGTGTACCATTGGATAGTAGTTGTGTACTACTATGGATAGACACAAGTGTGTTCTATTGGATGGAATTTTTCTAATTTCCATGGATACTATCACTAGTGTTGGAGATGATTGGCAGCTAGATGGATAGTCAGTATGTTTATGGACATACATTCTCCAGACGAAGAATGGTCTATGCAAGACTGATTACTAGTGGATAGACATTCTCCCTGTGGAGAATGGTCTAGGTTGAAAGATTGTTGATGTACCATGGAAAACCTTTATTTTAGGACACATGTCTGGATTAGAAGAATGGCCTGTCTCCCTGAGTTCACATTAGTGACCAGAGTGGAGAGATTGGTACATGACATACATTTTCCCTAATTTAACAGTAGTGGATGGAGGGAAAACAATTCAGGACAATCATTATTCTAGGACATATGTCCATATTAGAGGAACAGTCCTTGTCGCCCATGGTGTGGCCTCCAAAATATGTTGGAACAATTATTCTTCTAGGACAAATGTCTGGATTAGAATAATGGTTCTTGTATCACTCTGTGGAGTGAGTGACTTATTCATCATCATGCCTGATTACTCAGATGGAGTATGGATTCGAGAGATTATGCAGTTGATGATATCAGACGATATTGATAATGATGATGTTGATCGTGAGTTGATCTACGTAATAATGAAATAGCATGTGTGGCTATGATGATGCTACTGGTTGAATGGTATGTTTGTGCTCAAGAAAATTACCTTTAATACCTACCTATATAGGAGGGAGTGTTGATATTATGGTAGTTGCAGGAGGTATTAACCTCTATGTGTAACCTTTGATGAGACTAGAATATTTCGAGAAGAAAGAGAAACCCTAAAACATTGGATAATAACCCTAGAAGACAATTTGGCTCAAGAGAATAATTAATATTGATTTATTAGTCTCCAGGAAGAGAAGTTGGCCAAGTTAGGTCACTTGGAGGACTATAAATAAGAGGGCGCTAGAGCTCATTTTGTCACTCTCACTTTCACAACTGCATAAGGAATAGTGGTGCGCAAGTTTGTAGAGGGAGTGCAGTTGCAACGACTGCAAATGGAATATTGGTTATGGTTTGGACTTTCTGCTTAGTTTTTGGTTATTCTTTCTTGGTGCGCTACCCTTGGAGACAAGTGTGTTAGCCTTGGTTGGATATTGGTATTCCACCAGAATTATTATTTCTATCAAGGTTAAGGTGCTCGGGGGTGGTCTTTGTGTCTATGGTTGGATGACAATATTGCTATATTGTTTATGGAAAAACGAGCACATCCATTTATTTCTAACAATTTTGTATACTTGGGTGACTTTTCTTCCAACGGAAGCTCTGCCCTGGAAAATGTATATTTTTCATATCTATCAAACGAGTTATGATAATAGTTGTGTTCTGATTTGAGACAAAATTACAAGTCGAGTTTGAGTCTTCATCGACTTTGGTTTTCCCTCTTTCCTTCATCTTCTTGGGACTTCGTTTTTCTAAAAATATTTTGATTTCTTTTCTTGCTACTTGCAGAAGTGCCTCTTCTGATCTAAACTCGAAGTCTTTAACAAAGTTACTTTTGATTACATTCCAATCGAATGTATGTCCAAATGCTTCTTCAATATTATACTATTTAGGTGGTATGTTAGATAATGTGTTCAGAAACATGTGTGTCCATACTCTCTCGTCGTGGTATCTTGGTTTTTTCCATTCCTTCTCACATTTTTGGATGTGAGATACTAGGTTGAACCCATATTTGAAAGTATGGATGTTGATACTTTTCGCTAATTTTTTTCCCCTAAATCTTTCGACAAAGTATAATGTGGCATTGCTCCATGTTTTTAGTCGAGGTGCATGCGTTTTCCACCATCAAAAGGCTTGACCCATGAATGAATTGACTAGACTTTGAATTCTTATTTGATCTCTGACCGACTTGGACACTTCGTCGGCATGCACCAATGGAGAGTTCCTTTCAATGAACCATATGGGTTGTCTTGCATTTATATGAGTTGGAATGAATGTCGATGTTTGCTTTAACTTTCTTTCTTACACAATTGGTACATCTTGTACTGAGAAGAATGATCTGGATCTTGTTATCGGTATGGCTTCTATCGACCAAGATTCTTTTGCTTGAGCCTCATAATTCTCTATTTTTCATTTGTACAATTTTGTATCTGAATTTTGTCCTATTGATAAGGGAGATCTGACTAGGATTTCTCTTTCATAGTTTGGCTTGACATTGTCTCTTTATTCATTATTTATTTGATTTAGTTGTCAGACTTCCTAAAATTCATCTCATGTTTTGACCCAAGGTTTAGCTTCCTTTGGATCCAACGAGATTATAATTTTTCTTCTATTCCCTTTCAGGTTGATTCTATCTCATTCGAGGGAGATTGTGGCTCACATGTTTCTTCCCCAAGGTCTGTTGACTAATGTGAGATAGGTAGGGATTCCTTCGACCAAGTTGATTACCTCAAAATCCACTCGCGTAGGTATTCCCATTATGGAGTTTATTAATTTTAAGGGTATCGATTAGTTCAATGAACCTTTGATCTGCTAGATTCAAGAAATTCATGGTTGGTTGTGGTAGTGGTTTTCCAAGTTGAATCCATGTTTCCCTTGGGAGAATGTTTACTTGAGATCCAAAATTGACTACGACTTCCTTGATCATGTGTCCATCGATTTCAAGGTCAACTTGTGGGTCGAATTCGTTGGTATTTCATTCTTGATATAGTTGGCGTGGATTTTTAACATATCTTTGGACTTCTTTATATTCTCGTAGAATACTAGTAGGTCAATCAAGTGATCGACCGACTGCTTTTCTTTTAGCAATTGTAGAAATTCATCTAACACTGTATCAAAAGTGTTTGCACATTCTCCCTTGTGTGCTTTATCTTGGTCAATTTGTTTGAAATATCTCATTGCTTTCCGCATAAGTTTGTCTTGTTCATCTAGATCGGGGTGTATTTGTCGATATCTACTTTATCGACTTGTTGGTTCTAGATAAATATATTCACCATCTCTTGAACGTGTTACTACATGAAGGTTCTTTGAGTTCATAATCTCTTGTTTTGGCACTTTGCGCAAAATATTTACATTTCTTTTTTTCATAACGTTTTCTAGAACAATCAGACAATCCTCGAGGGAGTGATCTCCTACTCCAAAAATATTACAAAACTTGAGATCAATTCTATATTTGATGGGACAATCCGAGCTTATATGATCATTTTTCCGACAACTGAAGCAATAATAATGTCCTCTTCCACATCCTCTAACGAAATTTCTTCATCCTCTGCCTCAACCTTGAGAACCACCTTGACATCGTCCTCTGTATCCATTTTTATTTGCTAGGTCGACATGTTGGTCGGTCACCTGTGTATGATATATTGAGTGAATATTTAGTTTGTCTTTTCCATTGAGCCGACATTCATGAATGGAATGATTATTTTCTTTGCATATATGACACCACTTGGGATGTGCATTCCTTAGATTGTGTTGGGAGTCTCTTGTTGCGTGATTTGTCGAGGCTTCGCAAATATCACAGTATGTTTTGATCTGGATGTGTCTGACTATTGGGTCCAGCGCATCACTGAACATACAATAATATTTTGTGTGCCCCTCACTTGAGAAAATGGTACACCAAAATTCGTTGTGTCCAATCGACATGTTTTTAATTTATTGTTGTAGCTATGTGAGCTTGTCTTCCAGTCTTTTTTCTATGATTGTCGAGGATAGGGTGCCTTCATCGTGTATTTCAATTCGTTGTGATTTTTCAGTACATTTTGAGGGGAATTATGATATTTTGTAGTAATCCTACTACATACCATTGAACCAACATGTTTTCATTGATTGCGTAAGGGATTTGACTTAATAAGTATTTAAACCTCTTGTCATATTCTTGGATTGTTTCTCTCGATTTTTTCTTGATTTATTTGAGTTTTTGTGCTGCCAAGTGACTATTGTCTTGAGTTTTGAAGAACTCAAGGAAGTTTTTTCTTTATATCATCCTTCAAGTGTTGTTGATTGTTTGTATAATTCATAAATCATGTAAGCGCTCTGGATCAAAGGGTGGCTCTGAACTGTGCCATTTGTTTTACCTTATCAGTTATGTCGGTTATGTCCCAAAATTTCTCCCAGATGAATCAATGTCGCTTAGGGTCTTCGTCGCCTTCATAAATTGGGATATGATTTAGACCCATGTTTTCTTTCTGAGACTTCTTCAAAAATTGAACTATTGTAAGAGTTTGTGTCGAGGTCTATGAGAGGTTGGACTACTTTCTTGAGTCAGTTTATGGGTTTCTGACTCAACTACTTCAATTATTAACTGTGTGCATTCCTCGCTTGGGATTTGAGTGTCTATTTGACAAGATTTATCTAAATATTCAACGAATAATCCTTTGCAAGGTTTTGATGGTTCGTTTTCACTACCTATTGAATTAGAATCCTCTAAAAGTAGATTTGGCAAAGGGGTGGAATATGTGAGATCTCTTACGTGAAGGAGTATATCTTCTGGTCGATTTTCACCATTCTCTTGTGCTTTGATTAGAAATGTATATCTTACTTGACCAGTGCCATCAGCTCAATAACACACCCTCTGTGACTATGCATCTATGTGAAGCCTTTGTCAAAGGAAATATGTAATGTGCGGGCAAGGAATTCCGATAGGAGAGAGTTGAATTGTGGGTCTCGAATCGTCGATATACATGTCAACTTGGTCATTGGCTTGCTGGGATCCATCGACTGCCATACTCAATTGCAAGCTTCCACTCCTCCCAGGAGTCATCAGGGTGATCTCAAGGGTTGCTCCAATGATCTGTCGCACCTAGGTAGGTTTTCTATGAGATTTTCAGAGATCCCTCTCATTTCGCAACTCTTCTCATTTATTTTTCCTTTTATATCACTCTATTTTTTGAATATCCGTTGATGGTTTATGAATCTGTGTTCGACATGAAGATTTCTCATTTGAATTATTTATATTTCTCTCACCTTCTGACATTTTCGACTTGGGTGTGGTTTGAATTTGATTCAATTTTTGTCTTTATCTTCAATTTCAACTTATCTCATCACATGGATCATTCAGCCCCCCGACGCCAACCTAACTTATTCGTGGTCGACGATGTCCATTGTCTTTTTTTATATGCTCATTGCTTTAAAAAGTACTCCCAAGCTTCTTTGGAATCTTTATAGTTAGCTTCCAAGAATGCTTCCCACGCTTCTTGTCTCTTCCTCTAGTTAGAGTTTTTTTTGGGGGGGGGATATTTCAAGGGTGGTTTGTACTCAACAATGTCATTGAATCCCTTGTCTAAGATGAATTTTTGTAGTAAGGAGGGGATGGTGCAAAGGAATCCATCATGCAATTCCAAGTAAAATTTGTTCTTGATGGTCTGAAATGACTCTCTATCTTCATTTTCTTAGTTTTAGATATAATCTTCAACAATCCTCTTGACCCACTCATTTAAGTTTTTTCTTCCTCCTTTTATGATATTGTGCATCGACTGCTCATCGAAAGTGGATTTGTGCATTAGTTTGATTGAAGTATGTGAATAATGCTTATGGACTAGCTTCCAAAAATATTTCGTGAGTTTCAGAGAAGAATTGAGCACGTGCTTCAGTGAGCGTCCGTCAATTTCTCCTTACATAATTTTTTATATAATTGATAATCTTACGCTCCCACCATTGGCGTGTGTCTTCCAAAGTTAATATCTATGTGCATTTTTTATGTGCATGCTCGAGTTCAAAACTACCGAAAATGGAACCAGTGTTGTAGTCTAAGGGAAAATACGAGAAGGTTGCCAACAAATCCTTACATAGAGAATTATACACTACATCATTATATACAAGAGAACACAAAAATATAGAAGAACATACACAAATGGGGGAGAACCATGAACAAACTTTATTATATATCAATCTAGAACAACCTCTCTCTTTTTTCCATTACATGATATCGTATATAAGCATCTGTGTGTGTGTGTGTGACATACAATTACTAGTTAGTTACATTCCTTAATTGGCTGGTTGATGATAATTTTATGTTCGACTGACTTCCTAACCAACTACTGCAATTGAATTGGCTAGTTGATGAGGCCGAATAGCCCCTACAACACTAACTTTGACAATAAAAAGATATGAGAGAAGGTTATCCATTATAGAGGCTATTTCCATAATCTCTCATCAAATGAAGGCATGTGGATGATTTTTATTTTGATAAATGTTGCACATGGTATCTACCATCATCATCCTTAAATCAATATTTTGAATATGGGATCCTTGTAACACCTTGTCTTCCCCTAGTTTTGTAATTATAACTATGAGTTAATATTGTTGTGAGTCACAACATGGATTTTGAAACTGTACATGCAATGTAAATATGTTTTTTTAATAAAGAAAGGTCAAACAACCGACTGAGGTGTGGAGCGCTAATATGGACCATGATACCAAAAGAAAAAACTAGTGAGGGGATTGGGGATTACTTTCCTCACCCCAAACAAATAACCTTCACCAAGATATCCTTGGCACCTTAATCCATTTAAAGTATATTATCCCCATTTTTTCTTCCATATCCCAAGAAGACAGTTAATGAGGAGAGGTTGGGTGGTTGAGTAGTAATACACATATTCATGATGGTATGGGGAGATGGTTGCATCAAATGAATAATTCCATCCAGAAGTATAGAAAAGTACCACCTCCATTTTTGGGATAACCTTTGGAGGCTTATGACATAAGAAATAGAAGAAAATCAGGGAGAGAGAAGAAAGTGCTTGAATTGTGCATGAGGGAGAGAGAGGAGGAGAGTCGGGAATTGATCTTGTGGTTGGAATTGGGGAGAGAGGAACCAATACCTGAATTGACCATAAAGGGTCATGAATTTGATGATTGTTGGGCTAGGATTTGGCATATAGAGGGAAGGGAACTGAGGGACTACAAAGGCAATGAAGGGAATCCCTTGTGCAATTATAGATAGCTAGGAAATAATTTGAGTAATTTGTGGATGCCCTGGTCTCGGTGGGTAAAGGGATTCTTGTTGTAGTCTATAAGTGAAGGAAAGTGACCTTCATATTTAACCTATATTTCTTGAGAGAAACTTGAGTTTTCCCTAATGATATCATGGTCTAGCATAGGGGTGGCCTATTATAAAAAGTCTATATGTAGTTGAGCCTATGGTTGGGTGGAAAAGAACCAAACTTAGTCGGTTTGTCAAGCCGGTACTTTTGTATATATATATATATGCTCAATTTGTATGAAGCTTATTTCATTTACAATATTTCTATGCTTGTGTAATTATGGTACTGGATGGTTGTGAGTACAGTTCAAGAGAAGAGGAATGAATATATGATGTAAGTCCTTTGCATGCATTGATTTTCCCTTACTGGTTATCATCCTTATGAATTTGGAAGTGAATAGAAGGATTCAATGTATTATAGTCCTTGAATCGATCAGTAATCAACTCTTTGGTTAATTTTTATGATTTAGATATGTTGTAAATGCTTATGGCTGAGAACCGATCTCTAGGAACCTGCATGGAATGTTGGGTTGTGTAATTCCTTGTAAGTTGGGAATTTTTTACATATTGGGTTATCTATATTTGATTGCATATATAGATGAATTGAACCTCAAGGATATAATCCATGACAAATACAAAGATAAGAGTGAAGAGCCATTCACTCAAAAACACTATTATTTTCTCTGAATTTTTCCATTATTTAAGTCTGGGCAATGTCCAACCTCTGCTTAGATGTTTTCCCTGTGAAATATTGGGATTCGATGTTTGGGACTAGGGTAATGGATTTCCCCCTTTACCCTTCGACATAAGCGCCTTAGTGCAGAGATCTCAAAACTCGGGGTTGACCAATCCCACTAAAATCTTGGAGATTATTTTATTTCAAAATTCCCTTGTGTAGAGATTATGTGGAGAACCTTGAAATTGAAAAGTCCATGCCAATAGAAGGTCCATATGGGGATTACATGGAATCCAAATCATTGGTCATGTGTTGAGGATCAAGTGGTCGTGCATGTTATAGTCATTGGAAATCTCTTAGGGAGTATATTCGATCTATGAGCTTAGAATTGGATTTATATTATTAATTAAGAAAATAATTTTTTGTACACTCCACTAGTTAAATGAAGGGTTAGTGGGTCTGGTGTGTTACAATCCTTATTACAATCTTTGTATTGTGCATTTTCCATCATATGCCATTTTATCATCTTATAGTCCTACCAAGGGCTATGCTATATTTCATTGAGTTTTGTGTTAACTTTACATTAGTAGAGGATTTGACCATAAAATTTTGCATGTTTTTCAATAATTTACATTATCCAAATGATTATTTTTAATTTCAAGAAGTTTTGAAATTGATTTATCTCTTTCTATGGGGGAAATTGATGTCGTATTCAGAAGTGGAAACTAACCAATGATAGCCTTGTTGGATTTGAAAATATCTGTAATGCTTTGTGAATTCAATATTAATATATTTATGTTTAATCATGTTGAAGTCACAATTCATTTTCTTCGCCACTTCCAACATGGAAAGCTTGCATCATTTTGAAAATATTATTGAAGTATTTGACAAGCCAATAATGGAATACTTGTCTACTGAAATAAATATAACATTAATTATATATATATATATATATATATATATATATATAACCCAAATTTTTAAAAATTTCTTAACTCATTTATTTTCACAAAATACTAAATACTATACATACAAAAGTGTACTCTCATATTTGAAGTTTTTTTCCATAAATTATATATTAATTTATCCAATCTTGTTGCTTTTGTTGTAAGCCTTGCCTTGTCTACAATTTCTCTTATGATAACCACCTTGTCTACAATTTCTCTTATGATGATAACCACCTAGTACTGTTTGATTTCTTAAGATCACTCAAACTTTGGATTTATATCATTACTTCAACTTGTAATATGTTGTATGGTTTGAGGAAAAGGAAATTGATATTGTATTTGTTTACTCTTAATTTCAATTTTAATGATGATCACCAACCACCTTACATCATTTGTAAATGAATAAAATCATGGTAGTAGATTATGTGTTTTTTTGAGTTTTTATTTCTTATGTGTCATAAGAGTCAATTTCAATGATGATCACCAACCACCTTACATCACTTGTAAATGAATAAAATCATAGTATTAGATTATGTGTTGATGATCACCAACCACCTTACATCACTTGTAAATGAATAAAATCATAGTATTAGATTATGTGTTTTTTTGAGTTTTTATTTCTTATGTGCGATAAGAGTACTATTGAAAGAGGAAAATAAAATCTTGAGTGAATTGTTTTAGAAAACAAACTAGAACTACAAAGATACATGTTCTACAAAATTGACATATTAAATTGTACTCTATTAAATGTACTATGCAATCCACTTAATCACTATAATAGATTAATCACTATAATAGATTAGATTTACTCTCTTTAAGTATATGATTCTTTCTCATGTTCAATTTAATTTGATTAATTGCAAAGTTTTCTTGAAATAATTTGGGATTAAACAAAACCGAACTAGTATTTAACAAGTCATATACTATTCCATTTCAAGGTATCAACACATCATGTTTTCTCATTTGTATATATCATTTGAATTTTGCAAAAGAAGAAGTATATATTGAAAAAATAACCATATATCCTTAGTATATTTTCATCACTGGTTTTTGCAACCATCAATAAGAATATGAAATTGGAATCCTTTATATAGGAACATTTCAATTTTCTTTTTTCAAATATAAATAATATGGAAAAAGATGAAAATAAAACTTTGTGTAAACACCTTGCCATAGGTGTAGAACATTACAACCAAGAAATGGTTCAACTTCATGGCTTACCATTAGTGTCGAAGCTATAGGAATGAACAATATAACATAAAATAGTTGTAGCAATCAAGCACGGTTCAAGGCTATGAACATGAACCCGATGCATGTTTTCTCTTGAACATAAATATTATAACTCTATTGCCAAAGTTTCAAAGGTAAATTGCATAGTAACTTCCCAAATGACCATGTTTTCATGTAAGCATTTGTGAAACCCCGTCAATTAGGAATGAGGTCCATAATTAATGAGTTGGAGACTCCCAAGCAGATACATGATTGTCCCTATTAAACTCCTACAACCTATGACTACAAATATTGTGTCATAGTGAAATTATATAAAAGTGAGGTGTAACTAGTGTGAGGTGTTTCATGAACCTTATCATGGTCTCTCCTTAATGTTCATGTTCTAGTCACCTTTCCTTTCACTCTTAACTTTTACCAACATCATATTCAAACATGTCATACAATTTATAACTCCAATAGATGAATTTGTTATTCTATGTAATCAACCCCCAATTTGTAATCAATAGATATTAAACCCTTAGGTTTCTATTGTTATTGTGCCCAGGCTTTATAAATCAATATGGTGCAAGGGACACAAGTAGCCAACCAAATTTCTTATGTCACAAGTGTCTAAATGAATGGATTCACACTACCATTAGATAACATATGAATCACTAGTGGGTGGAATTCATTACTCATCATGTTATTTTCATAATTAAAATAGTAATTTAGGGTTTTTAATGTAATTAGATCCATTGGTATAGTTAACAAAATCATTATAAATGCACTAGAATTAATGCAACCAGCGATGACACCATATCTAGGTATTTTTTTTCTTATTTAAGAACTAGAGCATGTGCCATTTGTGGATATACATCCCCATTGTATTGGAAATCAAATAAAAAATTGGCTACTCAATTAATGACCATACACAATAGTGGTGACTTCCCTAATTGCTTCCTTGATTGAAGTTAGGAGTGACCAATTGTGAGGGGTATTTATTACTACAAAATTTAATGACTCCACATTGTAATTGACAATTTGTTTTATAAATAATGCCTCATATACCATTATTTTCATATCCCACCTCATATCTAGTGTCAAATCCAACGGATCCAAGAGAGGAAACACTAGAAGCATAGGCACTTTATCTAGTTTACTCATAACAAATTGATAAATAACCAACTTACCCTCACTTCATTAAATATCCATACATGTATCATCGAATTGACCAATTTGTAGGATCAATTATTGAAGAGGACCACCAAAAACTACATAAAATAATATAGAAAAAGAAGTCACTATATAGATGTAGCAAAGTCAAGGGAAAGGACAAGGTACATAAGACTAGGGACTTTATTTATAGAGCAAAAAACAACTCATACATATAAATATATAGATACATATCATGTCATCTTAGATTTGATCTTCAGTTGTGTTCCTTACCTTCCACCTACTAATTTAATAAGTCTCTATACATGTGTACCTATATCATCCAATGATCATCATAGGGGCGATATTCTACAATCCAAATCCTACAATTGATACTAGATGTCTTGACATGTAATTCCTCATATGCCACAAATTCTTGTGATAAGTTGTGGCCTCACCAGTATAAGGAACCTTTCATTTCTAAGTGTTGTGAGAAATGTAAGCATCCAGCATGTAGCACAATGACTTTAACATGCTATAACAAGCATTTGTGTCTATGCATGATACCTATTTTGTGTTGATTGATGAATTGTCATAAACAAAGGTATAAAGAGATTTTTTATAAGGAACACAATGCACATGTCTAAATGTGTGGTGTGTTCTCAATGTGTAATATGCTTGGTGGAAATGTATAGTGTGGATTGATCTTACACCAAGTTCCAAATTGGATAATATTAACTCACATGAAACCATGACAACATGGAAAAATGATAGGTAAAACCCAATGTGTTGACAAGTTCTATCATTTTCTCGAGGCCAATGACATCTAGCGACCTCCATTGCATTTTGTGTGCTTGGGTGATCATCCCAAGAAATAAAGTAGCAGTGTTAAGGGGGGTCGGTGATGCTACCAAGAACTCCACCATCACCCAGTTAATAAACTATGTAAAATATGCATTTCACACATTCATCTTATTGTTGGGTATGTTTTATAAATTATTTGCATGATTGTGGGGCCCGTTATTGGGGTTATTGGGGATGAAGCCCCCAAAAAAATTTGAGGGGGTGATTTATTCACCAAATGTTTGGGTGGTCTTTCACCTTTGGAAGGGGCAATTTTTTTCCTTTGGTGGTTTAGTAATGCATGGTATTTCAGCCCATGGTTTTCTATTTTTGGTTAAGGAATTAAGGTTGTAATCTAATCCAAGTCAATGGATTAGGGTTTTTTTGGGATGTCTAGGGATCCTATATAGTGTGTTGTAAGAAATGAAGTTGGATTATGAATAGAATTAGAGGCGTGGCTCTAAAATAGGTTGTTGGTTTTCTCGGTTGGGTTTCCAGGGCAAATCTTCATGTATATGTGTAATTGCAATTGTTTTCTTTTTTTGTATTAAGAATCTTTGTGTGCATTGCATTAATGTAAAATGTTTAAAACTTACATTTGGTATCATAGAAATTATTGGCTTCAGGGGGGATCCTTTTTGGCTAAGGTTTTGGCTCAGATATGTGATAAACCTTGTTACAGTGGGAGCTCTACAATATCAATTCTTGTGGTGAAAATAAATGATGAGCAATTAAAAAATAGAGATCAAAAAATGTAATGGTCAAATTTTTTAGCTATGGAAGCTCAAGATAGAAGATATTTTGGTATACAAAGGTCAATGGGCCATTGTATATCCAAGTAATACAACTATGGGAATGTCAACAAAAGACTGGACAACGTTGGATAGGAAGGCAAGGAGAATAATCTAGTTGTGTCTCTCATATTCAATATCAAATCCATTCATCGAAACATGTATGAATGTATTCTTTTTCAAATTACCTTTCTAACGAGGTATTGCTTGCCCCAAATGGACGTCTGGATCAAGAGTTATTAGCTATGGAAGATTGTTGCTCAACAATTGTCGATATGGTTTGTGGATCAATATTATTCCTTAATTTAACTCCACCCTTTTTAGTCCCACATGCATTGTCTAGGGTGAAGAATTTAGTGTTTATAATGAAAAATATTTTCATATCATTCATGTGTGAAATAAAGGATCATATGGAATCCTTAGTGTAGCTCTCATACCTTAAAAAAAATCATGACTTAGTAAAATTTCGATCACCCAGTCATTGTCCAATCATCGCCTAGTCACTACCCAATCAACCTGTAAATGCCTAACACATCACATCCAATTACCATTTAGTTACCTACCATGTGTCACCCAAATATAGATCCATGTAATTGCCACATGTCACCAAGGATCTATCCATGTAACTGCCACATGTCATTTGGAGGTGTGCCCAAAAATAATGAGAAATAAACTTAATATAAGTAATCCAAATTAAAAATTTAAATGAAAGGTTGGCAGAAAAATAAGAGAATGTTGGAGGTAAGGATGAGGAAGTAATACTTCGTAAAAAGAGTTGCAAAATGTCTAAGTTGTGGGACCATGCACAAGAAGGATAGAAAACTAGCTAGAGAGAGGGACTATGGAGGTAAGACTTGGTTAAAGGAATCGTTAAAATATCTTGGTTAAAGGAATCGTTAAAATATCTTAGTGTATTGGGGTATAGTATATGGAAGAGTCATAGAAATCATGTGTACCCATAGTAAATCATAATAAATTTGACTAAGTGTATTGGGGTATAGTATATGGAAGAGTTATAGAAATCATGTGGACCCATAGTAAATCATAAGAAATTTGACTAAGTATTGGGGAGGAGTTACATGAAATATGGAAAGAGTTAAGCAAAAAGGAAAATAAGAAAGGAAGAAATAAAATGGGAAATGGGAAATGAAAAAATGGAAATGGAAAGTGAAATAATGGAAAAGAAATGAAGTGGAAAAATGGAAAATGGAAAAACAAAAAGGGAAATAAGAAAGGGAAATGGAAAATTATGAAAATGAACGTGGAAATGAAAATGGAAAAGGGATAAGTATAGAAATGGATAAGTATGGAAATGGTGTGGAATATTGGAAAAATTTCTAAGTATGGAGATGGAGAGGAGAGGGCATTAGAAAATAATCTAAGTGTTGGAAGAGGTGAAAGGAAGGGGAAACGTAAGTTGAAATAGGACTAAGAGTTTCACATGGAAGAAGAGTGGAAGAGGGACACACCACTTAAAAGAAATTACTCATCAATTCTTCGAAGCTCTTCTTGCAATATGTTTGTGGAGAGGTTGGACAAAACTATGAGTATCTGTAACATCTCGCTCTTGCACGCTAATGAGTATTCTTTGAGGACACTTGTGTACAAGTGATCTGGGTCATTATACTAATGGTTGTTTTGATTATGATTATGAGACATTGTGGATTTGATGATATGATATTTTTGTTGTGTTTACATCGACATGTGCTATTGACTAGGTTCTCCTGAGTGTGTAGGACTCTGGACGTTGAGGATGCTGAGGCATCGAGGAAACTCCTGGGACTCCAGATAGAGTTAGGGAGTGGATTGTTAGGGTTTGGATGTTGTTGGTGTGACATATGTACATATGATTAGATATCATGATTTTGATTGTTATTGTTGACATGATTCGTTGATGGATGCAGGCTGACGATAGCTTGCCAACCAGACTCACATTTGAAGTAAAGGGGTCACGCACGACAACCAGAGACATTGAGGGAGAGGTGTGGCAACAACCCTGTCATATCCTACTATCACTCACATCGTGGCTCGAGTTGTAGGTTAACTATTACCTAGTTCGAGAGACTCGCGATACCGTGAGGGAAGACTGTGACAGTCGCTCATGATTATTCTAAGGGGCATGCAATAAGGCAAGGTCCTTATTCCTTAGAGGCCCCTAGTCTCCCACAAGATCATCTGACGGAGTATTGACTCCAAGGGTTTGATGCTTACCGAATTTAGTCAAGAGGCGAGTGGCACCCTTGGAGCATGTAGTGTGTCTTGAAGGGAATGTCACACAAATAAAACATAAAGAGGCGAGTGACACCCTTGGAGCACGTAGTGCATCCTGAAGGACACGTCATGATTTTAAGTAATAAGTGAATAAAACTAGTGCCTAGATAACTATGCCTCCTTAGGACCTGGTCGACCTTAAAATGAATGATGTGATGAGTAAGTTTAATAACATTTTTTCCCTTAAGAACCGTCACCAAGCCTAGTGAATTTAAAACCTAGGTCTAAGTAGAACCTCTGAACAAAAAATAATTAGACATATAACAAGAAGGGGGTAAAGAAATTCAAACTTTAATTATTAAAGTAAAAATTATAATGGAGGATTAAATTTAGTAAAAGGGTAAATGGTTGTTTTTATACACTTGCTAAATCTGATTTTTTTAAGTTAAAAAGAAAAAGGGGGAAACTTAAAGAAAAAGGGAAACTTAAAGAAAAGGGGAATGTCTAACTTAGTAAGGAATCTAGCCTTTGGAACTTTCTACTTATGAACTCAACTAGGAATTAAGTAAGGTGTAAATCATTTAATAATTGTAAGGGCATAATGGGACACTGAGGAGCATTTTTAGGAATGCTTTTAGGTGGGTGAGGGAAATAGGAAAATTTAATTAATTAATAAATTGATTTTCTGGTGCAACTAGGGGAATCGGGTGACATGTGTACGGCGGAGGTTTTTCCTAATTAAATAAATGAGAAAGGAATCTAATGAGGGTTTGGGAAACTAATGACTAAGAAACTCTATAAAAAGGATGGCAGAGGAGGAGCATGGATCATATCTGGCTTGCATAACGTTACACTGTCGAAATTTTATCTTCGCTGAATTTTCTCTTGTGGGAGGTGGGATACCTATCTTGGGTGACGAGTGGTAGCTTGACCTTGTGAGGTGAGCTAGGAAGCTATCATTCTATGGTATTATGTGCATGGCCCCTTTGCAGCTCTAGGGGCTCAGGGGGAAGAAGAGTACCCCTAGTGTTGGCTAGGAGGTACCGGTGAGGTCTCGGTGGTTGGCGAGTGGTACTTGGACGAAGCAAAAGCAGGACTTGGATGGGGCGCAAGCACGAGATAGAGACTTATGGTTATTCGTCGTTGGTTACAGGTAAGCAAACACTATTTTTTTGTTTAAAATAAAAGAAAATTTTGGTCTAAGTTTTATGTACATGAATATCTATATGGCGAAGGTTGAAATTGATTTGGGATAGCAATGATGAATTGTAATTCAAATATTTTTATTTCCAGCTTAGAATTGAAATTGTGGCAATGAATTAATTTCAATATTCCCTTATTGTTCAATGAAAAATGTTCGTTTATATGAATTCCTTGTCAACTTATATTGAGCTCTACGAATTCTATAAAATAAAATACTAACAGTGTACAGGCTCTCTTATTCTTGTTGCACATGATAGTTGCACCTGTTAGATTCTGCATGTTATCTCTGTGTATCTTTTATTCTGGAGTTTTTTGTCTAGTTTTCGTGTGGCCAGATTGAGCCCCGAACTCAACCTTGTTTGCGTTTTTTTTATCCCCTACCTGTGTTTTCTTTATCCCTTGAAATGCATTTTTTTTCTATTTTTGATTATGGCACATCAGGTGGAATCTATTCGTAAGTTCTTATGTAATGTCGCCTGCTCCTTGCCTTGAGTTTTGTATTTTTAGTCCTTTTGTTTTCATTAAAAGTTGAACGATGATCCCTCAGAGGAGGTAGTAGCAAGGTCCCATCTCCCAGCAACTATCATATGGCTTATATGATTAACACCCGATGAGGATACTAGCCACAACAACTAGCCAAAAACTGCAGGAAATATGCTCTTAAATCTGTGTTGTTTCATTATTTTGTTTGTCCACGGAGAAGATCTGAATGCCATTTTGTTAAGAAGAGTCTGTATGACAAATCGTTTGATGCATGTAGTAACTAGGCTTTCCGGACAAAGAACAATGGCATTATGGATTTTTTAAGGTTTGATATTAACAAAGAACTGTTTCTGAATGCTCACGTTCATTTCTTTATATATTCCTATTACTATTTAAATTAGTAATTATACAAAAACAATTATTGAAAAGGATACGACAAACACATCAAGAATATCCAACCGTTTACTACAAGAATAAAAACAATTGAGAAACATTTTCTCTGCTGTAAAAAAATTTCAGTTACTACAAAAAAAGGGGTTTAGAAATAAACAAATTCCATTACGGGGATTTGAACCCGGGTCTCTCTGGTGAGAGCCGACCAATCTAACTTTCGGTTCTTTACACATACTTCCACAACCAGCTGTAAAAATGCAAGCTTCGCATCAAAGTAAAAAGGAGACGAAAGGATCAATGTATTGAGGGAAGAACCAAAAAAGAGTGTTGCAATGGATAAGCTTAGGCAAGTGCCAATAGAAATTGATTCAATGGCCTTTTTAAAACACATAATTTCCTATTTTCTTTATCACACTATCTAAGTGGCACACCACATGCATATTCATCTATCAAAGGCCGGTCCAAACATATTTATGCCAATCCTATACCTACCCAAATTGATATTCTCTAGGAGTTCATCTTGTAGTTCATTAGTTAGGTGCTTCGAAACTGGGATACCACCGAATTCATATTGTACATTCCAATGCGCTCTGATAAATTGAGTCTTTAGCATTGCATCCCCGATAGAAGATAATGTAAACTATTTCGAAATGGAATTGTGTTGTTGTAAATTGTTCCTTTCGTTGTTCCCGGCCATTGACAACACTGAGTTTGTTAGCGAAACGATTTATTATCCAACTATTGACAATGTTGAGTTTGTCAGAGGACTGGAGGGAATGAATTAAATATTCATATTTTAAGAGCCGCTTTATAGCCACGATGCCTGTGGTATTTATGCTTGTTAATTTTACCTTACCTGTGGCGATTTCCCTGTTTGGATTATGTTGTAATGGAGTATTTGTTGCCTTGACTATTTAGGCAATGGATTTATTACTGTGTAAACTGGTGTTGTGTTGACAACGGTGATTAAAACAACTGTCAACCCATTAAATTTTTTATATATCAGTCTTATGACTTTTGCAACAATAGATTAATTGGTTTTATATGTCAATTGTTTATTTATCAGTCTTATAACTTTTCCCACAATAGATTAATTGTTTTCCTTGCAATAGTAACAGTTCACTTGGTTAATGTGATGCTTTTATTAATTATAATTCTCACTACCACAAAATCAATATTGTTTCTTGCACAGAGTTTAAATATGTTGTCTAGGTGTTAGTATTAATGTTTAACCAAGTTTATCATTGATTAGTAAGATTATGGTACCAGTGGATCATGTTAAGGGGAGTAAAAACATTTGGTTATTTTCATTTTAGAGCCGTAGTATTAATTAACTGAATGTTAGGATATAACAGTTTTAATAAAAGGTGTTGAATTTACGAGGGGTGTGATCTTCATGATATTTGTATAATGATGGTTGATTTTAATTAATTTATCTAAATATTATGAAACAATTCTTAATGTTTCCTCGCGAAATAGTCACTAATTATTGCGCATTGCATGACTTAAAGTAAGGGTGTCTGATGCTTGGCTCCCCCCTTTTCCCATTTTTACTCCTTGCAATTTAAGCATTGATTTTCTTGTAGGGCTTTAGAACCCATGAGAAATTTTATAGATGAGTTTATTGAGATGATAAACCCTTGAATGGAAGGTATATGTTGCTTAAAGATGGTTAGATGTTTTTACCCTTAGATGGTGACTAGTTATTTATGTTGTGATTTAGTCCTTGAGATGATAACTGCTAATGTTTTATGTCCAGTCGTTGCGCCAATTGATTGTATCGATTTTAGTCATCCTGTATCCATGTATGCTTTATTGTTTAGAGCGCCTTCATCTAACGACATCGTATAATGTATGAGGGTGCAAGTTGGATTTCAGGCACGCAGGATTTTATGTTTGGTTGAAGGTTTAGAATTATTTTTGATTGTGCTTGGATTCCTGGCACACTTACTACAATGCGGTGATGTGATACCTTATGATTGGATCATTGCACGCGTTGATCGACAAGTGCACATGAAACCTGTCTTAGGTTTAAGTGCCTCTAGATGTGGATGAAGTTCTTTTTTTAGTAAGGTTGTACTTGTTGTAATGTTAATGTGATTGTTCCCCGCTCGTCGAGAAGGTTCTGGTTACTAGTCGTCGAAGTTGTTGTGTTGGGATTGATTGAGGTTTTCTTGGCTTAGAGGCATGCTTTTGTATGCATTGTGTTCGTCGTCAAGTTGTGTTGATTAATTGTTGTCGTTGTTACCTTCCTGCCTAACAAAAAAAATAAAATTGCACTTGTTATGCGTCGCATGTAGTCGTAACGACGGGGGTCATTACAGTATCTTGGACACACAGACTCATATTTTCATTCTCTAAAATGCATGACGAAGTTGAGACTAAGGGTTGCACCATGAGATTATGAGAATGCACAAATTCCTCCTTCTGATATCATATTTTTTTATTCCAAAGAGAGGAAAATCAAGTTGATCAAAGTTTTTGATCAATAGGAGGTAGTGGATTCAGAGGATGGAAAACTCTGGAAAAGGGATATGATTGAAGAAATGGTTGCCTTGGACAAGAATGAGTCTTGGGGTCTAGTGGAGTTGTCCACTAGATGAAATCTCATTGGTAGAAAATGTGTGTTTAAGAAGAAGTTAAATGCAAAAGGAAAAGTGGAAAATACAAATCTTTGTTAGTAGAAAAAGGTTATTCCAAGGTAGAGAGAATTGACTTTGGTGAAATGTTTCCTCTTGTTGCCAAGTTAACTTCTATTGGATTTCTTTTATCTGTTGTTGTTGTTGCTATTTATTTTAAAGTAGAAGAGATGGATGTGAAGATAACATTCCTACATGGGAATCTAGAAAAAGAAATCTACATGAAACAATCAAAAGGCTTTGTAGTGAAGCGAAATAAAGACTTGGTATGCAAGATGAAAAAGTCCCTATGTGGGTTAAAACAATCACCAAGGATGTGGTATCAAAAATTTGATACTTCTATATTGGGACTTGTCTTCACAAGAAGCAAAGCCAATCACTTTGTGTATTTCAAATTAGTAGGTAATCATCTTATTTATTTGGTTTTATATGTGGATGATATGTTGATGATAGGAAACAACAAGAAAATTATTCAATATGTGAAAACTGAGTTATCCTCTAAATTTGACATGAAATATCTTGATGCTGCAAATTTTATTTTGAGCATGGAAATTGAAAGAAATTAGGCAAACATGAAACTCTAGTCGAACCAAAGAAAATATGTTGAGTCAATATTGTGGAGTTTTAATATGCATGAATGTAAACCCATCAAGGTCCCTATTCTTGAAGGTGTAAATTTATCCATGGATCAGTGTCTGAAGACACGGGGAGAGGAAGATGACATGTCCCATGTTCCATATGCTAGTGTGGTTGGAAGTTTGATGTGTGCAATGGTTTGTACTAGACTAGACATTACACATGTAGTGGAAATTTTTAGTAGGTATATGTCAAAACCAAGGAAGGAGTATTGGGCAATAGTAAAGAGGGTTTTGAAGTATTTGTGTGGCACTATTACTAATGGATTTTGTTACCAGGGAAGACTATGATAGGATAGAGTGTTGGACTTGTACATGGCTTTGTTGGTGCAGATTGGACCACCATTGTGCCTCGAGTAATTAGATGAAAGTGAATTGGATTGTTTCTTGCTTCCATAATGAACACATTTTATTGTAAGGGGTATTCATTATAGATCAACTGTCTTTCATTTCATAATAATGTTTGATATTTTGTTTCAATTAAACATACTTCGAAGAGGGCTTAAGTGGTTATGTCACTCTCTTAAACTTAAGTTTTCACTTATAGAAAAAGTTGTTTTCTCTCTTACTTACCTTAATTGTAATTGACCTAAGATCTATTTTGTGTAGTGTATATACTTTGGTGGTTGTTCTTCACTCACACTAATTTTTCATACTATATATACATCGGTTGTTTTTCACTCACATTAATTAGATTAAAATTGGAATATATTAAAGAAAATAATTAGTAAAGAATTAATTAGTAAAATTAAAACTTAAGTACTTTAATGATGTCTTGAATAAGGGTGAATGCAGAATGGGTTCATGTACATGGATTAGGAATGACTTGTGACACATTTTCCATATCTTTGGAAACATGTATTGGTCATGGGAGAAAGTAAATGTATAATGAATATAAATGTGATAATAAATAATGAAGAGAAAATAAAAAAAATGTATATTTTAATGAAAATGAAAATGAAAAGTAAGAAAAATGAAAAATAATTATAGGAAATTATAGGAAATTATAAAAATTAAAACTAATAAAAGAAAATTTGAGTGAAGATAAATAAAAATAAAAATTTGTTTTGATAAGATTTTAAGATTGATTGAGTTTGTAAATTTTTTTATTAATATAGTTAATGTTTTTTTTTGGATTTTAACAATTTTTCTAATAATTTTCATGGAATAATATTGAGTTTTGATCTAATTTTAGATTTGTCCACTAAACATCTTATATTTAGAGAGATTAAAATATTTAAAAAAGACTGATTTGTAATTTTAGATTTGTCCACTAAACATCTTATATTTAGAGAGATTAAAATATTTAAAAAAGACTGATTTGATGTTATAGTTTAAAGATAATTTTGATTTTTTTAGAATTTTATAAATTTTTTGAATAACATGTTTAGATGTTAGAGATTTGGATTTAAATAGTGGATTGATTTTCAAATACATAACTTTGTGGAGTTTTTGTTGTTTAAAATTAGTGTTTGCATTAGCAAAGTAGGTTTTACTAGCACAGTAGCTAAATAGCTGTTGGTAAAAGCTGAAAGGTTGATAAGATGAAAACGAATCCGTAAAAGAATATATTAAATTTTATTATTGATTAACAAATAAATGGTTGAGCTTCATTTATCTGGTGTTAATATTTTAATTTATGTTAATCACTTACGTGGCAATCAATTAGCTATCAAAGTAATTTTTAAATATGATTAATTAAAAAACCATTTTTTTAATAATTAATGTATTGAAAAACAGTAATGATGTTAACTATGCATAAAGTATCTCTACATACGTTACTGAAAGACAAAACCATCTCTTTCTTTAGTATAGGATATTAAAAGAAAATTATTACTCCACCATAAATTAGATATTAACGAATCTAATATTGAAATGGATAGGAAAACGTTACTGAAAGACAAAACCATCTCTTTCTTTAGTATAGTATATTAAAAGAAAATTATTACTCCACCATAAATTAGATATTAACAAATCTAATATTGAAATAGATAGGAAAACGATTGAGATTTGTTTGGGCATGAATCGGAATTTCACTTTTTGGAAAACACCACATTGCCATCCCGAAAGGACAACATATATTTGTTATATTAAATGGATGCGTTTTTTATTATTATTTGGATATTGCCATTTGAAAACATATTGTGGAAAACAATTAATTAAAAAAATTGTAGGTAACGAGTAATGATATTTGGATTTGTCAATACAGTAATAGAAAGTATGTTTTAGTTTTTTTGGTGTAGAATAGTTGGTGATGGAGTGTACTGTTAAGGCATTTTGTATATAAAATTATTATTATTGGTTTGAAACTTTTGATTAACTTTGTATATCATGTGACAGATGAGATTGACATGTTTGAGGTTATAGTGGTAACAGTGAGATAACACTTATATGTAAGGTTAGCAATTGAATAACACCACCACATATCACACTTCCCAACTAATTATTGATTTTCCCACTCAACCAAAAAAACAAAAAACACTTCATATATTCTTAATCCTAAAAAATACTTAAAATATTTTAAAAATTAAAAACTATGTACAGTGCTACCTTGTGATGTCTTACTAGGATGTTAACGTATGTGAGAGTGATTGAATAATACATTATCTAATAAATTGAGAGGCGTTAAAAGGTAATATGCTATCTTCATGGACCATACAATCCATCTTGTCTGATCACCTATAAGTGGACTCCAATAATTCATTAGTAGTATTGTTTTTTATTCAATTTTATAACATACCCTAATAACGTATAAGAGAGGAATCCAATCATTCATTTACAAGCACTAATTTTTTATTCAATTTCATAACAACACCTGGTTTTTATGATATAAATGGATAATATCTACAACAATGCTAGTTTCAGGGTTTAAAATATTGTCCAAATATAACTTCTTCTTTTTTCATTTTATATTTGATTTATTTTGCTTGGGAATCTTTGACCAGATCTATATTGTTATTGGCATCACCAACACTTTTGTATTTGTCTATATGCCATGACCATACCTTTGTATATGTCTGTCATAATAACGTTTTCTTTTTAATATAGAAACTGCTTGTTTTTAGGCAATGGCATCTCTTTTTATTTGCTCTAGATATTTTAAAATTTTCTGGGTGTTTTTATCAGCCCATTATGAATGTCCCTATCATTGTATATGTCTGTCATAATAACGTTTTCTTTTTAATATACAAACTGCTTGTTTTTAGGCAATGGCATCTCTTTTTATTTGCTCTAGATATTTTAAAATTTTCTGGATGTTTCTATCAGCCCATTATGAATGTCCCTACCATTTTAGAATCAATATTTTTGTTGACTTTTTTAAAATAAATATTAACAATAAATCATTATTGTGAATTTAAT
This sequence comes from Picea sitchensis, assembly GCA_010110895.2. Taxonomy (NCBI): domain Eukaryota; kingdom Viridiplantae; phylum Streptophyta; class Pinopsida; order Pinales; family Pinaceae; genus Picea; species Picea sitchensis. Next base: position 78,667 of record SNQJ01S0012412.1, read on the forward strand.
TAATTATACACATTATGAATGTTCATATCATCTTAGAATCAATATTTTGTTTACTTTTCTTAAATAAACACTAACAATAAATCATTATTATGAATTTAATTAGTCATACACTGTAGTTTCAACTTGTGATGTACTATTGCATGCAATCTAGGCCCACTCACTCTCTACTTCCACTGAAATGAATTAAGTTGGTCACACTTCAATTCAAAAGTTGTGATGTACTATTGCATGCAATCTAGGCCCACTCACTCTCTACTTCCACTGAAATGAATTAGGTTGCTCACACTTCAATTCAACTTTTGTTGTATGATCATTATTGCCTGCAATCTAGGCCCACTTCAATTACTGAAATGAATTAGGCTGCTCACACTTCAATTCAATTCATATGTACAGCTACATATGCACATCCAAAATTCTGCTGTTAACTGAAATATAAAGGCTGCAGAAGAGAAAACACAGATCTAAAATGATAGGAGTTATCCATATTGGAATATGAGGAACTGGTTGAGGAACAGAAAAATTCATAGTTCAATCTTCATTCGTTGAAAATGTACCCAGTAAACTCACACCAACTTCTCATAGTTATCCTTTTTAGAGTGCTTCGCAGCTAGTTCGCATTCCTCTAGTGCTCAACAGAGCACTGGAAATTGAAAGAAAACATTGACAATCTCTCTAACTAATCAAAAAAGAAATTTTATTGATAATCTGTTTGCCAATTTATTAAGAAACCAAAAAAGCCTTTTCTGTGTATAACTATAACCAACCAGAGTACAGCCTCGGGCGTAGCATGAGGTAGGGGATAAAATCTAACTTGGCATAAGTTTCATTAATAAAAGTACTATTAATACTAAGCTGTGTAGAAATGTGTCAACTAATTTCTCTGGATTATTGGGATATGGGCCGATTCTGGGTTCTTACTAGTTTCCAGTTAGCGGAACCAAATCAGCTAAAAATAGAATATGGACACGTTTAACAGTTTGATCGGTTTGTGTAACTATTTGATAAATACCATATATCTATTTATGTTTGTAGAGTCAAATGCAGAATGTGAAATGAGTGTGAGGAAATGGTTGTAACTTATGTTTGGTTGCTTTAATTCTCTCTTTAATACTGATTATCATTTGCTATTAAATTTTGTTGAATTTATGTTTCGATTATCCACCAAAGAACTTCATAATAATAATAATAATCTATTTTTTAAGGTCAGCAATTTGACTGGTAAAGTCTACGAAGGTATACATACCCTACCCCCTCTAGATTTGAACCTGTAACCTCTTAAGAGGAAACACATGTTCTTAACCATTAGGCCCACTCAGGCTGTACATAAATTTAACTTAACATGAATATTTCTCTGCTCCAAATTTTTATCATCAAGAGTAACCTCTCAAATGCTTTACCACTTGCAACTCCTTACCCCACATATATCATCTTAACTAAGATCTTACATGCTTTAACTAAGATCTTACATGCTTTGCATCTTTCAACTACCATAGGCCTGTCAAACAGTGCTGTTTGCCTGCCATGTCCCACATTTATCATCTTAACTAAGCTCTCGCATGCTTTGCAACTGTCATAGGCCCGTCAAATAGTGCATGCTTTGCAACTTTCAACTTTTGTGGAGAAAAAATTATATATGTTAAAATTTCTACACTGTGCATTCCCAGTTTTAGGGTGTTCTTTGGCATTTCTAATAACAATCGTTGAAAGGTGAGGCCGGTTGGCATTACATTGCTAAAATAACAAATTTTCCTGTGAGGTTGATTGAACTGTGGCTTAAGAATATATGAGTGGGAGTTCACTGTAATAACCTATTCTGGTATGGTATCTTGTTGATAATCCCATTTTCGGTCCTAAAAAATGGATAACTACTTTATGTAACAAATATATATCTACGCAAGTAAAAGGAGATTAAACATCTCTACTGCATTGTATGTCATATTCAAAAGTATATATGTACAATGGATACAAGATAAATAAATAAAAAGATGTTCTTTACTCATCTCTACTGCTTGAGCACATCTGTCGTAAAAAGTGTCCCCACAGAAATCAAATCCATTCCCTATTTTTTGCAGCAAACTGGTACTCCTCAAAAAATAAAAATAAAAAAAAAGAAAAAAAAACCTGGCACAACCAACCAACATTGTCATATACCTTACCCAGTAGTGTAGAAATCAAATCCATGGCCTACTTTTTGCAGCAAACTGGTACCCCTCAAAAAAAAACCACTGAAACACTGACCACTGTCATATACATTACCCAATAATGAATATATGATGTTATGTACAAAAAGAACAGCAGGTAAACTCAATGCACCCCTGATGTTCTAGGAGTGCAAGAGAAGCCAAATCAGCTTATAATATATAAGCTTTTTCCGAGCCCTAACTAAGAATAAGGGCTCCAATTTAATGGATTCAGCATATTATTTCCTTCTCAAAAATGAATGTTAGATGCTTGCAAAATCCTTCCTTCAAGAACGAATTTAGTTAGATGCTTGTTCTTGTTGATCACTACCTCTCAGAATATTTCAAGCCAACACTCCCAACGTATTAAGTTATATGCTTGATGAACACCTGTGAGAATACTTCAAATCACCACTTAGCCAAAAAAAAAAAAAAAATTAAGTAAACATTTAGGATCAAAATAGAGAGACATTTTAATGTCCTAAATGTCCTTTACATTGAGTGGCTCTCCAAATATATTAACCATTTACAAATAGAGCAGAGAAGCCACATCCATTACATGTTTGCCATACCCACAATTGAGGTCAAATTTCTCATTACTAGGATTTCTTTTCTGGATAGTGTTGGGTCATAACAACAACAAACATACATGAAGCAATATTTACATGGTTGTTGGCCCTTGGTTATGGAAGGAAGCGGAGAACAAGAAAGAAAAGGTAAAAAGCGAACTTCGTGGGAGACATAGTGACTGTCACTGGGTCGAAGTGAGCAAAAGAGCAAAGAAGACGGAGTGAAGTATGGGAAAAGCAAACCATTGAACGAGGAGATCGATGATGACAGATCAACAAGGAAGAGGGATCAAGGACAACTCAGCAAACGGAAAAAGCCACGGTTGGATGCTTTGGAGCACTGCGCGAGAAGGAAGGAAAGACAAGCTGGCGAAGCCCGAAAAAAGTGGATCAAGTTGACCTAGGGTTTTAAACACCTAGGGTTTTGGTAATTAGGGTTTTGACACCTAGGTTTCGGCCTAAGGCTGACGGTGAGGTATTGTAATGTATAAATAAAGGTCAAGAGGACCTGGGTCGGGTGGGTATGATATTGTTATTGATTTAGCCCTATTGTTGTGGTGAGAGGTCATTGTATTGTGAGAGAGAAGTGTTGAGGGTGAGAATCTTCTGGTATTGTAAGATCTTCAGCTAGGTGCGAAGATCAGATCCTGCAGCTGGGTGTGCAGGAAGAAAGAGAGAAGAAGAGAGAAGATCTGCTAGCCAAGAGCGTAGATCAGAACTGTAAGCTTTATCTTAATATATCATAAGCACAGTTCTGTGGACGTAGCCCTAGAGAGAGGGTGAACCACGTATATTATGTGTTGTGTGAGTGATTGATGCTTTGATCTCTGTCATTGTTATACTGTTATTTGCATCACTATGTTAGATCAAGATCTATAGCTGCCCAGAGCAGATCTCGTTGATAAGTGATATATGAATGTTGTGATTGTTGTTATACAAGATCCACTTGATATTCCCCTGGTTGTAGACATCTCTGTCCTACAACCCCCTCATAGCTTCTTCGGGTGAAACTGCATCTGCTTCACAGGTGTTGCCAAAAGGGCCAATAGCTAGGGCTTGTTGGTGCACTCTTGGAGTGAACCCTGGGTCTGCCCCTGTGCCAACAAATGGTTCCGTTGCCAGGACCGAAATCTGTCTAAGGGAATGTCAAGGTGGTTTCCATCGAAGACATTGATTCAAAAGTGGATAGAGGATCAAGAGAAGGACTTCATGGAAGCCCGGAACAAGAACCCTAAACTGAGTACTAAAGATTGGCTACAAAGATACATCTTCACCGACATTCACGAGATCTTCTTTGGAGGAATCCACCAAGAGTTGTTTGAGTGGTTGGCTAGGTTAGCCGATACCCAGTTCGAGATTAGATCTAGACCTCCTATGGGTTGGACACCAGTGCTGATCCAGAAAGTCAAGAGAGTCGACAACGATGTATCCAGAGTTGTAGATCATTGGTTTGATAGTACCATCGAAGGTTATATCACCGAATTTGTTGTTGACAGAAGAGAATCATATAGTCAGACTGAGAGATACTTCTTCAAGGGACCTAGAGGAAAATGTTTGCAATTTCTGAAGCTGAGAATCAAGATTCTCTTGCATCAAAACCACATCCTGAAGATACAGTAGATCGGTTGGATCTGAGAAGGCTAATGTTCAGAAATTCAGACAGTGACATTGACATAGAAGCAGGACATACGCGCAGTGGGAAAGTATTATGAGGGGGTCACCTTGAGAACTTGTTTAAGCAAAACTACGAAAAGAGGGTTTCTACAGTGGATAAGAGATAGATCTAACCGACGAAAAACATCTAGAGCCCACCAAAACAGAAGAAGGGGAAACTGAAGAACTGCGCCAAAGCGAGCCAGAAACCTCAGGAACTGCACGGACTACTGAAGTAAGTAACGTTAATCCTCCTGTTGTCCCAATAGTACCTAGTAGTCAAAATAGTTAGAACCACCAGAGTCCTCAGAGCACTGTTACTAGTAGCTCAACATCTACTCAGACAAGAAACCTAGTCAGCTCTATGGCAGATGAAATGAGACTCCCTATCTTTAGAGGAGATGGATTTGAATATCTAGATCAACATTGGTTTTTGTGTGAAGCCGTATGGAATATTAAGAGTATCACCGACGAACCCATCAAGAGGACCCAGTTCAGCACTACGCTAAGGGACCGCGCGCTGAGATGGTACATGAAACTTGTCCAAGGAATGGCACAGCCTAAGCCCCTGAATGAGATCAAGAATGCATTGATTGCAGAGTTTAAGAAACCTAAGTCAGAGTCACAATGTATTACAAAACTAAAAGAGATTAAACAAAGGGTAGCATAACCTGTTTGGGAATTCGATAAGAGATTCAAGACCCTAACAGGCCGATTAACTTTTTAGATCCCTGATGAACAGAACAAAGAATGGTTCATTGTGGCGTTGTTACCACACATCAGAGTCCTTCTGATGCAACAGAAGATTGCATCACAGGAAGAAGCTATGGAGATCGCCATGAAGTTTGAATCAACACCGATGGGAGAATCTAGCTCAGGCATTAGCCAGATCATGAGCTAGTTCACTAGTTTGTCTTTACAGGTCAAGGATATGAAGAAAGATAAGGGAAGATATATGGTGTGTAAGATGTAGATCCAAAGGCCATGATAAGGAACATTGTCCCTTATTTCATGAGTATTTGGCCTCAAGGGCGTCGAGCCCATTGAAGCAAGTTAACCTACCCTGATGCAATGTATGCAGAAATAGGCATTGCCTAGGTGAGTGATACTACATGCAGAAGTATGTTCAGACACCCACAAACTTGTATTGTACATTTTGTAAATCAGTGGGGCACGATGATCGAGATTGTAGAGCTTATGATCTCATGCATGAAAGGTCGAGGCACATATACAAGATTCAAGGCAAAGTACAGCAAGAAGGAAACACTCTGCAGTACAACTCTCCAAGGAGAGGAAACTTCAATCCTCATGGTGGATACAGAGGGCGAGGACGAGGAGGAGGTATGGGCCGAAGCCGAGGACAAATAATCTGTTACAACTGCACACAACCAGAACATTTAGCAAGGGATTGTCAGAATCCTTGCACAACCTGTAGTTACTGTAACTCCTTCGATCATGTCATAGAGGAATGCCCTATGCTGCTGGCTAAACTTCAAGAAAGATGAGGATCTCAGTAAAACCCACAAATCCAATTAATCAAAGCGGAACCTCGCGAAGTTGATCCTAGAGTCTTTGTTATTACAAGAGGAGGCACTGCTATGGGACAGGATAGAGCGACCAAAGAGAAGATTGCAGAAGACTCAGGAGTCAAAAAAGCTGCAAAAAAGACCCATATTTTCGATGCAAATAAAGAAAGGCAAATCTTTGAGGAGGCAAGGCAAGAGTTCAAAGCAGATCAAGGGTCTTCTTCAAAAGCACAACCATAAATAAGAGAATATGAAATGCCTCACGCATTCGATCAGTCTACTTCACACAGAGGGGGGAAAGAGGTCAGTAAAGTTGTCAGTTTCTTATATATGTTTATAGACCTGCTTAAAGATGGGAAAGCTATACACGAACTGAAAAATCTGGTTAAACAATATGAGCTAGGAAAGATAGACCCCCTACTAAATAGGGCAGTACACCTAATTGGTAAGAAGAGAAGGACAAATAAGGAATTACACTTGAATGATCAGATAGGAGAGTATGAGATAGACTATTTGGTCCTCGACTTAGGGTTGGAGGTCAATGTCATGACGAAGCAAACTTGGGCACTGATGGGAAAACCCAAGCTAATATATTCCCCTATCAGGCTTCGCATGGCTAATCAGCAAGCTGTCGGCCCATTTGGACGATTAGAGCATGTCCCAGTGGACATCGACAGACTAAGAACCTTTGCATATTTTGAGGTAATTGAAATTGTTGATGATAGTTTCCCTTACCCTGCATTACTAGGAATTGATTGGGCCTTCGACAATTCCACTGTTGTTGATCTAAAGAAAAGACGCATGACATTTGAGAGAGATGGCCTTAGGGTCATTGCACCTTTAGATCCATATGAGGGCCCACGATATACAGAACCTAACAGAGAAGAAGAGCATGCATTTGAACTGGAAAACATCTACAAATTAATAGCCAGAGAGTAGGATTATATCAACCTTATTGCCGATGGAAACCTGAGTTGGCGAAGTGACAGCGCATGTTCATCAGAGTCAAAAGAAGCGTTGGAGAACTGGAAGAACCAGATGTATGAAGTATCCACAAGAAGATCTGCTCAACTGACTGGAGAAGTTCGCTAGATTGGTACAACCATAAGTAACTTACCTACCTTTGATGGTCTGAATCCCCTAGAATCCTTCTTGATGGACTTTGAAGCAATTGTACCAGCACAATAGAGGTTGTTGGTTATGGACAAGGCCCTGAAAGCCACACCAGCAAGATGGTGTGGGACACATAAAAGAAATATTACAGACTGGACACAATGTCGAACCTTGATGACAGTGCGGTTTTAAGCACAAGTAGGAAGCTGCGAAGTATGGTACACAGGTCGAAGCTGCCCAAAGGACCATATACGAAGTTGCGAAGAGGCCTGGAGTGACATTCCTAGAGAACAATGGGTACACAGATTCGTCAATACGCTGGATACCACCCCGATTAACGGGTACCTTCAAACAGAGCTACGCCTCGTCACTGCAGACTGGGAAGGTATGACTCAGAATTTTGTAAACACATTTTTATTTGAAAGTGAATACCCTTCAGTAGACCAAGCATTACATATTGTAAGACCAAAAGTGTTTGAAGAGGCATTTAGCCTCCCTTGGGCACCAGAAGAGGACGAATGGACTATGCCCCTCTAGAAACTACAGATCTGCTACAACATTAATGCCGATGAAGACGATGATCCAAGGAAGGTGAATATCACAGAAACAGAAGGCCAGAGAGATGTGGAAGGACCAGGAGGTTAACTTCCATTCATTGGACAACCGATAAATATAAAGAAAGACAATATTGGGACAAAGGAGACACCAAAACTTGCCAATGTCGTAGATTACTAGGATGCTTCTACCATTGACAAAATTATAGAATTATTTCACGAGTATCAGGACTTGTTCCCAACCAAGTTCACTGATATGAAGGGTATCAAAGGACCTATGGGAGAGATGAGAATACCTTTGAAACCAGATGTGAATCCAGTCAAGCAAAGACCCTACAGATTGAACCCGAAATATAAGGAAAAAGTGAAGATTGAACTCTACAGAATGCTGGAAGCAGGGATTATTGAACCTATCGAAGAGTCAGAGTGGATTAGCCCCATGGTAGTGAAAGATAAGAAGACAGGTGAGATCAGGATCTGCATAGATCTCAGGAAGCTAAATGATTCTTGTCTACATGATCCTTTTCCTACACCATTTACAGATGAAGTGTTGGATAACGTGGGAGGCCAAGAAGTATATTCTTTTACAGATGGTTTTTTAGGATACCATCATATCTGCATCGCCAAGGAGGACCATCATAAGACTACGTTTGCCACAGAGTGGGGATCCTACCAATATACATTAATTCCATTTGAATTGAAGAATGCCCCAACCATCTTTTCCAAGGTGGTGGTTGAAGCGTTCAAAGAATTTTTGCATAAGTTTTTAGAAGCATACTTTGACGACTAAACTGTTTTTAGTTTGTTGAAAAATCATATTGAATGTCTAAGGCTAATGCTGGATAAATGCAGGTAGTGTCAAATTGCTTTGAATTTGAAGAAGTGCATCTTCCTCTCACCATTTGGAGTATTATTAGGTCATATTGTATGCAAGCAAGGATTGTTGGTGGATCCATCCAAAATTGCAATTATAGTTTATTTGCCACCTCCCACCTCAGTCAAACAACTGCGCACTGCGCTAGGACATACTGGCTATTATAGGAAATTTATCAAAGGATATGCTCAGATTACTGCGCCGATGGAGAAGTTACTAAAGAAAGACTGCCAGTTTGGCTAGACAGATGAATGCTAGCAGAGCTTCGACAAACTAAAAAAAAAGATGGTGATTGCGCCTATTCTAGTCTTTCCAGACTGGAGCAAGGAATTTCATGTGCATGTTGATGCGTCTTCCATTGCATTAGGAGAAGTACTAGCACAACCTGGAGAAGGGGACATTGATCATCCATTAGCATTTTCCAGTAGAAAGCTAGCTACAACTAAAATTAATTACACCACTACAGAAAGAGAAGGATTAACCATGGTGTATGCATTACAGAAATTCTGCCACTACTTGTTGGAAGGACACTTTAAAATGTTTACCAATCACTCTGCCCTGAAGTACCTAGTCAACAAGTTAGTGTTGGGGGGGGGGGAGAATATGCAGATGGCTTCTGTTGTTTCAAGAATATGATTTTGAGATCATAGTTAAGCCAGGAAGAATGAACAGGGGCCCACACCACCTGTCGAGGTTGGAACATGGAGAAGAACCTACCAGTCTATAGGATACATTACCGGATGCACAACTTCTCACCATTAGAAATAGGGATGATTTTAGGGGCTAAATTTCGCTCATGAGCTAACTTTCCATGGTTTTTCCAAAAAAGAGATTCGCTATTTTAAAAATTATTCGCCCAAATTCTATAGGATAAAATTATTTTACCTTAAAAATCGCCAAAGTTTTATAAAAACTATATAAAATCCTTATAAATTTGAATATTTTTACAAAAATATAGCCAAACATTTATAGTTGGCATATGAAGGATTAGTAATATTTGCCAAGGTTTCTACATTTAAAAACAATTTTCCATCCTTAAAATCATCCTTGATTAGAAATATTGATGACCACTTCCCAGACATAGTCCAGTTCCTATCAACAGGAATGGCTCTAGGTGAGTACACCATTCCTCAGAAGAAACAGCTAGTGGTGCGAGTTGTAGACTTCTCACTTATAGTTGGACAACTGTACAAAATGGGGCCTGATGAGATACTAAGAAGATGTGTGATGGAGGCAGAGCACCCTATGATCCTCGAAGAATCCCATGAAGGCATTGCAGGAGGACATTACACAAGGAAAGAAACTGCACAGAAGGTTATGCGAGCTGGCATTTGGTGGCCTACATTACACAGAGATGCTAAAGACTATGCCAGAGCATGTGATGTATGCCAGCGAGTTGGAAATCCATCCCGAAGAGATGAAATGCCATTAGCACCACAGATGACTTTACAAGCATTTGACAAGTGGGCCATTGACTTCGTGGGACCTATAAACCCACTAGGAAAGCGCACAGGAGAAAAGTATATTATCACTGCAACAGAATACCCGACTAGATGGGCCGAAGAAAGAGCAGTCAAGAACTGTAGTGCAACTATAGCTGGGCGTTTTATATTTGATGACATAATAACCAGGTTTGGATGCCCTAAGATCCTTATGAGTGATCAAGGTACACACTTCATCAATAAGACAGTTGAAGCCCTGACTGAATAATTTGCAATCCACCATTAGAAGAGCACACCTTACCATCCACAAGCAAACGGAATGGTTGAAGCATTCAACAAGATCTTGGAGACAACATTGACAAAGATTTGCAGTGTGAATAGGGATGACTGGGATTTAAGAGTACCAACAGTACTCTGGGCCTATAGAACTACTTACAAGAAATTAACAACGCAAACCCCCTTCAAGTTGGTCTATGGTCTGGAAGTTGTTTTCCCGATGGAGTACTTGGTACCAAGCTTAAGAATTGTTGCATTTATAGACATGGATGATACTGGAACTGTTCATGAGAGGCTGACATAGTTGGTAGAACTAGAAGACGACAGATTCATTGCAGGCTTCCATCAACAAGTTCATAAGGAACGGGAAAAGGCCTATCACGACAGACATATCAAGAATAAGATATTCAAGCAAGGTGATTTAGTACTAGTATATGACAATAAGTTTATCAAACACCCTGGGAAGTTCAGGACGCATTGGCTTGGACCATATGAGATTGCCTATCTTACAGAAGGAGGAGTTGTGCAGCTGAAGACATTGAAAGGAGACTGGAAGGAAGGCTTGGTGAATGGGAGTCAGCTGAAGTTGTACTATGACAACTAGTTGCCTCGCAACTCTCAGTAGAATCAAGGAGAAAAGGGTCTAGGTACCAGGTGTAGTTGAAATTGGGTACGAGACACAGAAAAGACAGTCTGCACAAGGATGGAAAGGAGGCATAAAGAAGAAAGCAAGGGCTGCACTACGCAGTCCAAAGTTGAAGTAAAACAAGAAGATCAGATCTGAAGTGCCTCGGGACGAGTCACAGGTGAGTGTTGGGGGCTTGTTGGCCCTTGGTTATGGAAGGAAGCGGAGAACAAGGAAGAAAAGGTAAAAAGTGAACTTCGCGGGAGACACAGTGACTGTCACTGGGTCGAAGTGAGAAAAAGAGCAAAGAAGACAGAGCGAAGTATGGGAAAAGCAAACCATTGGACAAGGAGATCGAGGATGACAGATCAACAAGGAAGAGGGATCGAGGACAACTCTGGAAACGAAAAAATCCACAGTTGGATGCTTTGGAGCACCGCGTGAGAAGGAAGGAAAGACAAGCTGGCGAAGCTCGGAAAAAGTGGATCAAGTTGACCTAGGGTTTTAGACACCTAGGGTTTTGATAATTAGGGTTTTGACACCTAGGTTTCGGCCTAAGGCTATCAGTGAGGTATTGTAATGTATAAATAAAGGTCAAGAGGACTTGGGTCGAGTGGGTATGATATTGTTATTGTTTTAGCTCTATTGTTGTGGTGAGAGGTCATTGTATTGTGAGAGAGAAGTGTTGAGGGTGACAACCTTCTAGTATTGTAAGATCTTCAGCTGGGTGCAAAGATCAGATCCTGCAGTTGGGTGCGCAAGAAGAAAGAGAGAAGAAGAGAGAGGATCTGCTGGCCAAGAGCGCAGATCCGAACTGTAAGCTTTATCTTAATATATTATAAGCACATTTTTGTGGACATAGCCCTAGAGAGAGGGTGAACCACGTATATTATGTGTTGTGTGAGTGATTGATGCTTTGATCTCTATCATTGTTATACTGTTATTTGCATCACTGTGTTAGATCAAGATCTATAGTTGCGCAGAGAAGATCTCGCTGATAAGTGATATATGAATGGTGTGATTGTTGTTATACAAGATCCACTTGATATTCCCCTGGTTGTAGACATCTCTGTCCTGCAACCCCCTCATAGTTTCTTCGGGTGAGACTGGATCTTCTTCGCAGGTGTTGTCGAAAGGGCCAGTAGCCAGGGCTTGTTGGTGCGCTCTTGGTGTGAACCCTGGGTCTGCCCCTGTGCCAACAATGGTAAAACATTTTAAGCGAAACATCCAAGGGATAATATATTGGTATATTTATTATTCAAGATAGATTCCCCACAAATAGTTACATAGTTATTAGAACTACCATCCATTATACAAACTTCCACCAGTGTCTTAAACCAACATCACCAAATATTTACATAAACAAATTTTAATTTTTACATTTTCTTTTATTGTTGTCACATTTTAACAATTTCCACATTGACAACAATTTACATGATACCTTTCCTAAGCCCATTCATCAAGTGAAGCCAAGCCAAACACCATAGTAGCTTCTCTAACAGTAATGGTTTCATAAACATGTCTGCATAATTTGCTCCAGTATGTACCATTTTGCCTCCATGAGTAACTTGTCTTACAAAATGATGCCTTGTCCCATTTTGTTATGCTAGAGTGTTAGTCAAATGCACAACACTTTGGCAACACCTTATCCTACACTTATATAAACTTACCCAATAGATCCTTGCATTCATGCAATACATAACCTAAGGTAGATGTTATAACCCTAAATTGCACCACACATGCTTACCTGGCATCATGCCAACTCATATCCCTTCTCTGCCAAAGCACTGTTGAACAACTATTTCAAAATCCTCTTTTATAAAGGCCCATGTGCCCTAATCCATTACTACACGCATGTACACACTAGCTGACCCAAAACAGCCTGCGTGGACCGACAAAAGCATGAAAAAAGGAAAGTTGTCGATTGAACAAAAAGCTATGGGTGAGTTAATTGAAACTTCTGGCCATGTGTGGCCAAGGGTTCATCCAAATACCTAGCTCCTTCTAGCCTATAAAAGAAGGGGTAGGGGTCCCATTTGGAAGGGGAAAAATATAGCAAAGAAACTATGCCCATTTAAGTATTCCCATTGTCCCAACCCTTTAGCCTTTCCTTATGCCAAAGGAGATTCAAAGCAAAGCAGTTGAAGGACAGAAGAAGAGGAGCCCAGGATCAGGTTCAAGGAGTGGTGGCCGATCTCAACTTTTGTAAGTTGACTCATTCGAAGTAATAAAGAAAATGCTTTTCCCGTCCCATTTCATGAAATTTTTATGGTTTGATTAGTTTATGTTTGGATTTCTAACCCGTTAGTATATAAGTAGTATGCATGCATAGTTGTTGATTGTCTTGGATGAAGATTAGCTTTGGAAGGAGTATTGCGAACAAGGAATCAAGCACAACAGAGGATCGACATCAAACGCCGGGAACGAGGTAGGTTGATCTTTCCATGCATTTACTAAGAAAAGGGGATTTAAATCTAGGGATGAAGGTAGAAAGTAATTTCTATTCGGTCATATCTGCATGCAAAGTCTGAACTCTATTTGCTAGTCCGTAGGGTGTTTTTCCCCAACAACAGAATTGGTGACCATAGTGGGGAGACTCTCTAGGGTTCCTGGAATTTTATTTAGTTTTTGGGAAGTTTAAAGACTAGTTTTTCTTGCCTGTCTTTTCTTTTTAGTTTTTGTAAGGTCTGAGCTAGCAGGGAGTCTGGTTTTCCATACCAGTTTTCCCTGTCTTTTGCTTGACTGTGTTTTTCGAGACCCATAGAGGTACACGCAGCCTGCACAAGGTCTACACGCGTGTACCTGCACCCTACCCTCTTACAGCCTGCATGTGAACTCAGAGGCAGTCATCCTCCTCCCTGTCAGAATCACATATTCTCGGGGGGTTTTATTGAATTCTGTCTGAGTCTTGTTTGCTAGCATTCCTATCTCAGATTGTTTTTGCTTTATCATTTTTTCCTTACATTATTTGTTTTTCTATTAGAAAGAGTATCCAAGCCTTCAAGGGATCCTGGTTATCAATATCAGTGGCCTCTTCCTGGTTTGGTCTGTCTATTTTCATTTTTTCTCAGAGTTTAGATATACATGCAGACTGTACAAGGTCAGCCCGTGTGTACACACCCTCTGTCTCTGTTCAGCGTGCGTTCACACGCGTGCTGTTTGAGTAACAATCGCGTGCTTGTACATGCTAATTTTTGTTAAGGGTAAGGCAGTCATCCTCTCCCTTGATAAGAAGTATTCTTCTCTGGGTTTGAATCTCTGTTTGAACAGTCAGTAGCTTAGGATTAATTTTACTCTTAGCTTACTTTTTCTCATAAAAATAAAAAAAGAATTTTAAAGGTTTTTAGACAAGTGTGAGAGTCATTGTTTTTAGAATTGCTAGTGTGTGATTTTTGACCCGATTCTTTGCGATCTGCGATCTAGGCTAGAATTGTTTTTCTTGGTTTTTTGCTTGTCGGTATTTTTCCTTTCTTGCTTTACTAACATTTAAATAAAATAAAAAAATCTCTTTTCATTTTCTTGTTGGTTGAAAAGTGTGTTTCTGCATTATTAGCCAGGGAAAAGTTGTTGATTTCATAAGCTTTTGCATTTCACTTAGATCATAAGTAGCTCGTAGTCGAGTGAAATTCTTTTGAGTTTGCTGTCCAAAATCTTAGAAAAGTTAAAAAAAAAATCTTCTTTTGAAAAGTTGTTGAAATTTTGCATTCAGTAAAAGTTTTGTTTCCATCTTTTTTTCATTCATTTTTTTCTTTCGTCTTTTACACATCATCAATTTCACCCTCATACCCCTTGGCGTAAGACAAAGCCATAAACTTAATGCTAAATTTAAAATCTATTAGACTTTTATGTTTGTAGGGTTCACAAACTAGTTCAGGACTAGGGCCTTGGATTAAGTTGGAGAGGAAACTCTTCAAGGCAATTTTAAATCAAACATTGGAGTCTGAGATAGGGAGTGTCTAAGACCAGTGTCGTGAAATTTATCTGGGACCCCCCTCTAACACAGGGGATAAACACGAGGTCGTGTGCGGAAAGGTAGCGGAGATAACCCCTCCAAAGGTATACCAATCGTAGTGGAGAACACACATAGAGGGCTTGTTTTGGGATTCCGTCGTTTGCATTTTCCACGGGGCTTCATGGGTCTCGAATCCATTCAAGGTCCTTAGTTGTCTTCTGGAACATTTTCTCTCGATACCCTTGATAGGTTTCGGGCTCGATACCCTGCTCATTGTGGTCTACCCGACTTTCGACTGTACCCGCCTGGTGACTGTTCGCGTGCTGGAAACCTAGTTGCCAATCTTTTTAGGGACATACACAGGTGACTGCGGGGGTATACCGCGGTACCTAGGACAGACATCGAGCCACGCTTTGTAGAGTATACTCGGAGGGTGCTTCTGTGTTCGAGTTTCACTTGCACCGGTAAGTTGCTCTAGTGTTGGTTGTTGTAACTGCTCTTCCAATTAATTTAGTGTTTGCTTGTCTTATCTCTTAGGGACTCTTTTTAGTGTGTGTTACTTTTGAACGTTTAGACTACCTTAGAGTGTCTTGGATATTCTCACACAGTGGAGGATCCCGAGCTCTGCCAGTCATGAAGGTTTCTTGGCATGCCGTCGGTTACACTGGAGCCACCCCCGCCACCATTAAGGTGAAAGCTAGACCAACAAGGGTCTTTTGAAGCGACCGGGTTACAAACCATTGTGCCCGAACAACCCTCGGAGGAGTCGACCGCTTTGGACCTTGAAGCAACTGCTCTTGGCCTGGTTGAAACCCCAACCACTGATTTCTTGGCACCTTTCATTGTACCAATTCAATTTTACGAGTGCCAGACATTGTCGCACACAGAAATGGAAACAAATGTTGTTACTCCTTCTGGGAATTCTTCAATTCCCACCACGGTTGTCACCACAGGAGAGTTTTCATATCCTAACCCACCATCGTTGGTCCGATCCACCATGGTTTGGACCGCAACTACTTCGCACAGTGGTCTGAACCAGTCTTTGGCGGCAGCCACAACCCCTTTCACACCTAGTGCGACAGGCCCTCCATTCTCATACGGGATGCCTAGTTCGGGTACAAGTCCTGTACTTTCCTACTCCACTTTACAAACTTTGGGTCTGGGGGCAGGGAGCTCTAGCGCTCCTCTGCAAGGTCACATGGGGGGCACTCCTGCTCCTTTTAACACTTTTCCTTACGAAGGAGGTCATATCCCTCCTTCGTCCCCTTCACTCGGTGGCATGCATCAACAATCCATCGGGCAACCTACACACAATAGTTTATTTGGAGCAGGGAGTCAAGGACCATCTTCGCATAGTATGCTGGTAGGTTCAACATCGTTTTCTTTGAACGAAACATTTGGTAAAAACACCTTCTCGTCGGTCTCTTTCCCGACTGGGGGCAACCCCATTTTTGGACAATCTACTCCTATGCAGGGTACTATTCCTGCACAGTGGGAAAACCTAGCAAGACCTTGGAATTCAGGGTAGGGATCCGTTCCCTCATCTAGAATGCTGATCTGGGGTAATTCTTTCCACAAACAATGGAACCCTAGACAAACTACTATGCCTATCCCCACGGGACCGGCATGGGGTAATCCCTCCCAAAGTCCTTCGAATATAATGCATGCCTTACAATCTATGTCCTATTTGGGAAATCAGTCGATGATGTCTCCACATATGCAAAATCCTTACGCTATCCAGGGCCATGGTTTCTACCAGAATCCGGGCCAGCAGCCAAACTTTTCCTGGCAACCTTGTGCCAGTCAAACTCCAGGACCCTTTTTCCCAGGTTATCAGCAACAACCCAAACTATTGTTCCTGGCGACGTTACACTTGCCAGNACAAACTACTATGCCGATCCCCACGGGACCGGCATGGGGTAATCCCTCCCAAAGTCCTTCGAATATAATGCATGCCTTACAATCTATGTCCTATTTGGGAAATCAGTCGATGATGTCTCCACATATGCAAAATCCTTACGCTAGCCAGGGCCATGGTTTCTACCAGAATCCGGGCCAGCAGCCAAACTTTTCCTGGCAACCTTGTGCCAGTCAAACTCCAGGACCCTTTTTCCCAGGTTATCAGCAACAACCCAAACTATTGTTCCTGGCGACGTTACACTTGCCAGATTTGACAAGGTTGTTGAATGACCCTATTTGTCACGATCCGCGTTGGCCTCCTATGCCGACGAAGTTACCTTCGGACATTCCAAAGTTTGAAGCCAAGCCTAATGAAGATCCATGAGATCATGTGACTACCTTCCATCTTTGGTGCTCATCTAACTCATTGAAAGATGACTCCGTACAGTTGCGATTGTTTCAACGTACTCTCATTGGGAGTGTCGCGAAATGGTACATTAAGCTCGATCGCTCAAGATACTCTTCTTTTGGTGAACTGGCTATGGCTTTCCTGAACCATTTCCAGTTACCTATGAGATACGACGCTGGCACAGAGCTGCTCGCTAATTTCAAACAGACAACAACGGACCATATCTCTGATCACATCCGAGAATGGAGACGTCGGAAGAGTTTAATCAAAGTACCAGTCCCACCAGCATTCCTGCTTGAGTGGTTCCTTAAGTATTTGGTCCCACAGTTATCCAAAGACGTTGCGATGTCAATATTTTTCTCTGAAGAAGACGCCATCATGAGATCTCAACAGTTTGAGCTCATCTATTCTCAGTCTGGTTTATTATACAATATCTTGCCAGATGCGCCACATTCAATATTGGATAAAACTAGACAGAGAGTTGGACCACATGCCGATGGTATTGTCTGTTCAGCACAAACCAAGCCCGCTGAGCAATTGACAAAGAAGTTGCAACAATTATCCATACAACACACAACGGCCAACCAAACTACTGCTTTGGTTGCTCCCCCTACCAAAACGTCGGAAGTAAACACAGTGCATTCGACTAACCCAAAGGCCACCCAGCAGCCTGAAGGGAAGAAAAAACAATGAAAGAAGGGTAAGGGGGACAAAAAACCCAACGATAATGCTGGTGGGGACAACACTGAAAAATGGAAGGCGAGGTATCCATGCAACTTGTGCGCGGAAGACCACCCGACCCATCTATGTCCTCGACTTGCAGAGGCCCAAAAATTTGTCACGCAACAACAACAGGCAGTGTTGACTAATCCATTTCAACATGGGAAAAATCTAACTCAAGCCTCTGCAAGCACGGAAGGGGGCAGCCAAGAAACCTACCCGCCTCTGAACAATCCCTCATCCGCAAACATATATATGGTTAGGGGTGATGCTTTCATATCGACTAGAGCACACGATTATAGTAAACTAAGCGCTTCTGAGAAGGGTAAAGAAGTTGATCTCCCATCTCTTCCTCTACAGATAGAGAAGACGTTGGGAGAAACAATGACACGCATTCCAAAAGGTGCATCTAAAAAAGTTTCTCGTAACCCAAACGCAAAGGCCACCCAGAACTACTCTGTGGTGGAAGATTTATCACAACCCACTTGTGCGATGTCTGCTTTGGAGGTCCTCCAAAGTTTCCCTTCTCAGAGGAAAGCTTTGTTAACCACTTTGGGCTCTACTGAGACTTGTAATCTAGGTACCATCATGTTAGATACAACCGACTTAAAACCTCGTCTGCCTTACCACGTAGCATTTCAGATAGTAGTGGCTTATCCCACGAAAAATTTTACTCGGAATATTTTCCGCACGATGGTTGATGAGGGCGCCTCGACATGCGTTATGTCGTTGGCATGTTGGAAGGTCATTGGCCAGCCCATTTTGTCTCCGTCACCTACTCTCCTCACCGCTTTCGACGATCGTTCATTCCGACCACATGGTATCATTCCTTCTTTCCCCGTGCAGTTAGGAGGGAAGACCGTGTGTGTCGAAGTAGAGGTAGTCGATGCTCCCCTCGACTATAACCTCTTGTTAGGAAGGAGTTGGACTTATGCCATGCAAGTTGTGGCTGCTATAGTTTTCTGGGTCTTGTTGTTTCCACATGAGGGTCGGATAGTGACCATCGATCAGTTGTCTTTCTCCAGAATTGACCCTGCATTGGGGGCATCCACGGTCCCGATGATTGATAATCCTCAACCAGGTGTCATCAACGTAGGGGTTGGTTTGTGCCCATATTTGATGGGGACCTTTGATTACCCGCCCCCTCAAGGCAATATCAAGTTTATATCCAATCACCATAAGGTTGAGATTTTTCAAGTTTCGTCGTTCCGCACGACTTACTTCGATGTTCCGTGGATCCTTCCTTCCCCATCAGCCACGATGGATGAGGCAGGGCACTCGAGTATGTCCATGCCCTTGTCCGCTGCTGAAGTAGCATACTCTTTAGTCCAGCAAGATTCAGCTAACACTGATCCAACTCCTGCACAAGAGTTAGATCCACTTCTAGAGCCTATTTGGGCTCATGGTTCTCTTGCTAACATCGATTCGTTAGACTTAGTCTTGCCCTCTGACGAAGCAGTAATCGAAGCAATGACTAGTCTAGACAAACCTTGGGAAGATCTTCATTACAGATCGTATTTCCTCCCAGAGTTAAGCCGAATCGAAGCAGGAGAATTCACCGTGACTATGACTGGAGATAGGTCTTGTCATACTAATCCCTTAGCTACACACATGATCTATGCTGAGGGTAATATGGAAATTATTGCTGAAACAATACCTATCAATATCTCCAGAACCCCTGGTGTCATAGACAATGTTTTCGTCGGAGCATACAGCTCCCCCATGGAGATGTCAGGCATCGACCCACAAAGAGTCTATCATGAGCTAATTTTGTTGTTTTTCAAGCTCACTTTGAGATCCGAAAGTAACATCCGGCGAGACTGCATTTATGCTTTTCGATCTAGTCCGGATTAACTAAGAAAAGTAACCATTATGGAGTCTTCTTTAAGCCCTTTTCAGACTCCTTAAAGATGAAAAGATTGCTGAGTGACCTTGTTTCTTCACACTCGTTCAATTGGTCCAGAAGAACGTTCCTTAAATGGGTCTTCTTTTAAACCCTTTTCAGACCCTCTAAACATGAAAAGATTGTCGAGCAATCTTGTGGCCTTTCACACTCGTTAAACTGAAATTTGAAGTCACGTCTGTCCGGCGGTAGTTTACCCCTTTTTCGGTCCGGACGATCAACTGTACGAACAAAGGTATACTCTAGGGAACTTTCGTTCTTTAGAAGAGTACTCTCAGGTATAATTTTATCCCTTTTTCGGGCCTGAGGGACTAAACTTACGAAAAAGGAACCCCCACGGAGTCCATAGTTAAGCTCTTTTCAGACTCCCTAAAATTGAAAAGATCGACGAGTGACCTTATTCTTTCACACTTGTTAAATTGGTCCAGAAGAATATTCCTGGCGGAGTCCATAGTTAATCTTTTTTCAGAATCCTTAAAAATGAAAAAATAGTTGAGTGATCTTGTCCTTGTCACACTCATTAAAATGGTTTTGAATCAACATCTAATCGGTGCTAGTTTACCCTTTTGCGAACCGACTAGACTATCTTCGAAAAAGGTATCCCAATGGAGTCTCCTTTTTTTTTTTTTTTTCAGACTCTCTAAATATCAAAAACCACCAAGCTTACCTTCTCTGGGCTCGTTAAACTTACATCGAAGGACGTTACCATTGTGTGTTTTGTTAACCGCATTTGCATACCTTATAC
>SNQJ01S0012412.1:110017-131982 GCA_010110895.2 Picea sitchensis
TATGAATTATTATGGAATGTTATGGATTGTTTATTCGTAGCAGTAAAATTATATGTTTTTACTCTGAGACTTAAACGTGTTTAATTACTGTTAATTGCATGTGGAGTATATACTGGACTGTATGTGTTATGTAATTCCAACGCAAGTGTGTACATATTGTTATATTGCGCATTAAAAGCCTTGGTCAACAAAAAGGTACACTACAATAAAGCACTCTTATAATAGAGCAGTCCACACTTCTACTAGTAAGTCACCTTTTGAAACCTACTTTGGGTATTTTCCACCTTCTTCCTTAGATGTAGTATACAAACAACAAGGAGGAGTGAGGGAGGACCTCACAGGAGATGCATAAAAGCAGAAAAAATTGTTGAGAAGATCGGGAAGATCCATTTGCAAGTACAAGAGACATTGAAGAAGTCACAGGAAAAGTACAAGGCTAGAAATGACCAACAAAAAACAAAGAGAACATTTAGAGTGGGAGACAGAGTATGGTTATCGTTGAATAAGGAAAGGCTACAAGGTCCCGGTAAGAAGATCAAGGCTCTGCGGTATGGTCCTTTTGAGGTATTGGAAAAAGTTAGAGATAATGCCTACAAACTCAATCTACCCCCATACATGCACATTTACTCAATACTGAATGTGGAGAATAACAAACTCTATGAGCCTTCCATGTTGGATCAAGAGTAGGAGCAGGTCCTACCTTCCATAGAGGACTTAGCACCAGATGCTCAGGCATAGTTAGTAGAGGACACAATTTTGCATAAGTGGTCTAGAACTACAAGACATAGGCAACATGACCTTTTGTAGATTGGGTTGAAAGGACAACTTCCAAGAAAAACAAAATGGTACTCAAGGGAGAAGTTAGAGGAAAAATTTCCTTTCCTCACTCAGTAAAGATTTTTGGGACCAAAATCCTTCCTAAATGGGGAATTATGATATGAATTGGATCATTATATTATTTTTCATCTATCTCAATTCTTTTAGAGTTGAAAATTTGGAGGAAACAACTTGCAGGGTCATTTTAGTGGCAGGTCCCAGTTTGGAAAATTAGGGTCTGGAACCTTTCGAATTGATTTGAGGTATTAAATGACATTTTTTAGGGTTCAAGAGTCTGAAACTTGTGCACACCCCCTTGATGGTGTTCTACACTCTGATATCTTTCCAATGGTGCATATCATGCATTAATCATAGTTCATATGCAAAAATTATGCCTCTCGCAAGTTTACCTATCGTGTTGACCACCATGGTACGAGATGATTCCAGGACAACCCCTATTACTCATGCATATGGAGCTAGCCACCTAAGGAATTTAAAGAATATTCTAGAAATTCTAAAACCCTGTCACAATTGAGGGTTGAGGAAGCCAAAAACCTAGCCCTAGATGTCTATCGGGCTATGTTAAATACCAAGCCACTAGGAGGAGAAGGGGTTCCATTCTATCTTATTGTAATTTTTTCCATATCAGAGCGGAACAACTGGGAGTGGGAAATTAGAGAGCATAATAGAGGAGGTTTATGTTTTGTAGCAGCCTAATAGGCCAAATGTCTTAGGTAACTCCATAGAGAGTGCCTTCTCCTTTGTACTTGCATTATTTCCATACCAGAGAAAAGAGAGAGTAGAGCAACCTCACCTTCTAGCTATCTTTTCTCCTATAAGGGTTTCTTAGAGCAAATATTTGTGTTATCTTGTGGATGGTGTGTGAGTGTACTTTACTATTCTCTATTTTCCGCATTTTATCTATTTCACGCATAAGCAAAAAATTAGTAAATAAATATTCTGGAATCTAAAAGAATTTAACCTTTATAGTGTAGATTCCATCTTTATTTATCAGATATGTTGTGATGAAATCTTCCAATGGAATATCCACGACAATTTACAAATAAAAAATACATAAGAATTAACAACAAAATACATATCCCATGTGACTATGTTTCATTATCCATCAAGTTAGGATGCTACTCAATTGACTAAATAATCAAATTTGGCTTAACCATGTCCATGTTAGCAACATGTTCTAGTTAACCATTATATACCAAAACATCCATGCTAAGAGAAAAGGTTGTGCACTCTAAGGGATATATGTTCTTCGTTCTCTATGTTAAATCACTCCTAAATGCATGCTCTTGCACTTCACTCTATTGTGCTAAACTCCTACTCACTTGAGTAACTTGCACTAGTTTCAATTGTGCCTACACTAACTTTCAACTCTTACTTCCACTATTTGTACCTCAATAACTCCAACATGCTCAAATTTTCCATTATAGTTTATAATGGTTTGTGATCAAATAAAATGATTTGAAATATTGTGTTAGTTTACATCTATGATCAAATAAGAAGACAAAGTATGCATGTCCATTTCTGAGAAATAACAAAACATCTTGGAGGAACTGATAATCATGAAACACATATGATGTAAATAAGAAAAACATTGGGAAAAATATCAAGGAGTTCCTCCATTTATCTTAAAGTAATCCTAGAAAATATATTGGTAGTGATATATCTCTTCCTAAACTTCAAAAATAGAAAAAACTCATGCTCTTATAATAACAACACCTATCTACTTAAGCAACTTACCAATAGTGGCTTGTTAAAAATGCATTGTTGGACTTAGTGGTCCATGTATTAGAAAAATAAGGTATATTTAGATATGTCAAAATACTTAAGGAAATCACTAACATACTAATCAAATATAGAGACACTAGGATTTACATGTTTTAACCCTCAAATATGGAAACAATCCACGACACTTAGGCACTTAATTAGTGCATAAAATTATTTACAACAACATCTATGAGATCAATCATCAACAAATGACCCTCCATGCTCTTTAGATAGAGATTATGGAACAATCATGAATTAAGCGATAGTTCAAGTGTTGTTAATAATGAGAAGATGTATGAAATGTCAGATCACTCATGTGTAAGTCATGATTGTGACCATTAGATTGGTAAAGTACAAAAGAACACTAAAATCACACTTTAACCTAACAACACATTAGACCAAGTCGAACTTAACCTAGCTCCTAATGTCAAAATATGATAACATCCCCCTTAAGAACAACTTGAGATAGGATTGAATGATTTACAAAGTGATAAAAGGAGAAAGAAGGAGGAATCACAACATATCCCTTTTAATGAATACTTCTTGAACTCTTAACATAAACCAAAGATTTAAGAACTTGGCTTCTGTGAGGGGATTTGTTAAAATGTCAGCAACGAGATCATTTGTATGGAAATATAGCACTTCAAATGTGAATTCATAAATAATCGTCCTATTGAAGTCCATGTGTAACTCAATGTGTTTGTTGTGTTGATGCTAAACAGGCTCATGGGCAAGTTGAATGGAACTCTAGGTGTCTCATTAGAGAGTGTTCCAATGCTTTTGTTTGAATCCAAACTACAAAAAGATCTCTCTTATCCAAAAATATTCTTGGCTTGTTGGAAATTGCTACTCAATACTCTCCTTCTATTGAAGAAAGAGAGAGAATTGTGTTTCTTGCAATCCCAATTACAGGTCTAGAACCAAGGTGAAATCATATCCTCTAACATACTTTCAATCATTAGGATTATTGATCTAGTCAAAATATGTAAAGTCAACCTAAAAATGAGATCCCCTAAATTGTACTATAAACTAAACTATACCCCTGATATATTGAAGTATCCTCATTGTGATATTCCAATGCATCTCATGGGGTGCTTACATGTACCAAAGAATGATACCAAAAACAAAGGAGATGTCAAGGTGGGTATAGTGTTGGGGGTAGACACATCGAACCATCACCAAAGTAACCCCAAATGGCATAAAGAAAGCACAAAGGAGGGCCTTTCTTGGTTATTGAGATAACCAAGAAATCCAATAGATTATATATATATATATATATATATATGATATCCAAATTATTATTGTAGTTGATTGTATATTGATTGTAATTGGATGATAAGCTAGTTTATAGCTATCGGAAGTGATTTCCTCTCTAAAATGATCATAATGATGCTTGTTGTGGAAATGTAAGGTATTTTTGGTGAAATTATAATAGATTGGTTGAGATAATTATTACTATTAGTGAAAGTGTTTTTTTACGTTGGTAAGAGGTTTTTCTGACTACAAGTTGTGTTGTTATTGATTAGGATGTACTATCTTATGTTTAGATAAATTTCGATGACTATTGAGATGATATATTTATGATTTTGTATGAATGAATGATTGCATCCCATATATGTTAAACTCAAATGATAGAAAATTGGGACTATAACTATATTAATAGCCAACATTTGGGAGGAATTCTAACTCTTGACTCTACACCATAGTCCAAGGAATCATACCACTAAAGATATCAAGACATGCAATCTTGACAAGTGAACTCCAATAACATTTTTGGGGGTAGGCCCAACACAAAATAGGCATAGGATTCTCAAAGTGTAAAAATAAAGGAGTATTGAAGATGCCACCAAGAAGAATCCAAACTAGCAGTCATATCCATGACACACTGGAACACATTATGGGAGAAGAAAGCAAGGAAGGAAGAGAAAATCATTGAAGAGGGATTCAATAGGAAATACCCTCAAAGGAACTATCAAGATCCGAACAAGAATATCCCAAAAGAGTCCTTAAAAATGACCCTCTCGATGGAACAAAACCATAGCAAAAGTTCAAACGACATATCACAAATATTGTTATTTGATGGATCTACAAATGGATACTTATTTATTCTTGACTCGGTTTGGTAAATGGAAAATGAAAGAAATTCAACAAAGAAATAAGGAATTTTCAAAACATCACTAAGAGGACCAATAAGACTCATTTAAAAATAACAAATCCAAGGAAGTATAAGGATGCAATACATGCATCCATTCAAATGAAAGGAGACATAATGAGTGACAATAATAATAATAAAAAAGAAGGGGTTGAAAGCCTCAAACTAAAAAAGATGCTAGAAATGAAGCATAGATGATTTTAGGGGCTAAATTTTGCAAATGGGCTAATTTTCCATGGTTTTTCTCAAAACAATATTAGCTAATTTCATTTTTTCTAAAAACTATTTGCCCAAATTCCATAGAATAAAATTATTTTATATTAAAAATCGCCAAAATTTTATAGAAACTATATAAAATCCTTAGAAATTTGAATATTTTTACAAAAATATCGTCAAACATTTCACATTTTGCATATTAAAGACTAGTAATACTAGCCCATGTTTCTACATTTTAATACAAATTTCCATCCTTCAAATCATCCCTGAAATGAAGTGACATGAACCTAAGACAATACAATATTAGCCATCCGTGATAGTTGAGGAGAATACAACTTCAAGGAAGATGAGTTAATTCAATTTCTATTGAACCCACAACACTACTTCAAAAGAAAAATCAACAAAAACTTTACAATTCTAAATACCTAATAATAATAATAATAATAATAATAATAATAATAATAAATTATTTATTGAATTTTTTCAAATTATAATTGGTAAAAAACCATGTGAACAATTGTCTCTGCCATGACCATCTTGACAAAGAAATCACCGAAAAAAACAATTTTAATTCTTGAAATACCACATCACATCAAGAAAGACAAACATATATTTGATGTTGAATGACAACTTATTTTTTATTATTTGTATATTATCATTTGAGGACATTAATAAATAAACTTTTATTAAATGAGTAATAAATGTTTAGATTTCTGTATACATCAGTAGAAAGCATGTCATGTATTCCAAACCTAAAAAGAAGGGACTTTAAAAATTGAAAAAGTTAAAGAATAAACAGAGTGAACACTTTGTGTATTTATATAGTGATACCTTTATATGATGTTAACATATGTGGCAGTGATTAAATGATACATTTTCTGACAAATTGACAGGTGTTAAAAGGTAGTATGCTGCCTTCATGGATCATGCAATGTGGACTGGACTCCAATCATTCATTTGCACGTACTATTTTTAATTCAATTTTATAACATCGCCTCTTCTCCAAAATTGAAATTGCTGGTTCTACATTTTAAAATATTTTTCATGATATAATATATCTCTGATATCTCCACAATTGCTGGGTTTGCATTTTCAAATATTGTTAATATATATATTTTATTTTGTATCATAATTTTATATGAGATTTTTTTTTATGAGATCTATGAGATTTGTATTGTTATAAACTTTTTAAGTTTTTTTTGGAGAATATTTGAATTGTTAATTTAAATATTTACAGATTTGTTTTGGCTAGAAATTATTGTATCTGCGATTTGGTTAATTTTTTGTAATCTTAGTGTATTAAGGGTTTTTCAACAAATTGAATCATGAATCATGATCATACTGCTTTCATGTATCATGCAATTCATCCTACTAATTACCTATCATTTATTTACAAGTAAAGTATACAACCTCCCCTAATTTTTATGATATCATTTTCTGTAATCCTAATACCTCTAGAGTTTTTCAACAAATTGAATCATAGATCATGATCATACTGCTTTTATGGATCATGCAATTCATCCTACCAATTACTTGTCATTTATTTACAAGTAAATTATACAACATCCCCTCATTCTTATGATATAATTAATCAAATATCTCCAAAATTGCTGGTCCTACATTTTAAACTATTTCTTATGTAATATAATTAATCACATATCTTCAAAATAGTTGATTCTTCCTTTAAAAATATTATTCAAATATATATTTGAATTTATAAATTTTACAATATTTATTATCATATAATTGATCACATATCTCCAAAATTGCTGATTTTCCATTTTAAAATATTCTTCAAATATATATTTTATATGACAACTTTATATTTGCTTTGTTACTTGGGAATCTTTGACTTGATCTATATTGTTATTGGCATAGCCTGTGCTTTTGTATTTGTTTATGTATCATGTCCATACCTTTATATTTCTCTCTCATAATATATTGGCATAGCCTGTGTTTTTGTATTTGTTTATGTATCATGTCCATACCTTTGTATTTGTCTCTCATAATAACCTTTTTCATAGAACACAAATAATAACCTTTTTTCATAGAACACAAACTGTAGTTTATCATTCAAACGTTGTAATATAATTTTTTTTTTTAAGGCAATGACTTTTTGTTTAATTTATTTTATATTTAAATGCGTCTGCCTTGACAACCAATCATGAATGTCCCTACCATCCGATCATATCATCTATATTTTTGTTTATTTTTTTAAGCAGACATTGCCAATAAACCATTTCTGTGAATTTAATTGATCATAAACTGACAGTTTTTGTTGTATGATCATGTAGTCCTGCAGACAATGTAGGCCCACTCATTTTGCTTTCACTGAATTAAATTAGGTTGCTGACACTTCACTTTACATGTACAACAGTAGATGCCAAAATTTTGTTCATTGCTACAATATAATGGATGCAGCAGAGAAAACATGATTATACATGATGTAAATGAAATAAAGATTTAAGATGATAGTAGTTTTTCATATTGAAAATGGTATTATACAGAATTAAATGTTCTGTATTACATTGTTGAATTTAAAATAGTTTAGATTTGACTGTATAAAATTCAACGTACAGTTACTCTTTTCTAGTTGAATGTTTATTAAGTTCATAAATAAAGATATTAATTGTAGAATAGAAAAAATTATAATTTATTTGTTAGTTTAAACTTCTTATTTTTTTGGAGTTTTTAAGGATATTTTTCAATCAATTTTTTTTGAAATGTAGTTAAAAATTATTGAAACTTTAGATTTGAGTGATTGAGTTTGTATAATTGTAGTGCTTAGACGGTTTTGCAAAGTGTTGAATTCATTTATACATTCAAAAATGCAATTTAAACAACAGAAAATGGTGATTTCACTAAAATCTGATTCACGATACTGGTGAAAAAATTCAAAATATCAAATATTTAAACAACACCATTATTTATTATTACGTGTTGAAAATGTACATAACTTTAACTTTCTAGAAATGACACCAACCTGTCATAGTTGTCCGTTTTAGAGTGCTTTGCAGCTAGCTGGCAATCTTCCACTAATAAAAAAAACTTTTCTGGACAAGTGTGTATAACTGTAACCATATTACAGCCTAGGGTGTTGCATGGAGTATGGCATAGGTGTATGTATGTAATATCAATATAAATAAAATTCCTGGGTGTTTGTATGTAATATTAATATAAATAAGTGTTTAATAGATCTCAGATGCATTGACACTTGCAACTCCTTACCCCACATATATCATCTGAACTAAGATCTTACATGCTTTGCAACTGCCATAGTCCTGTCAAACAGATGCAGTTTGCCTCACATGCCCCATATTTATTATCTTTGATCAGCTCTCACATGTTTTGCAACTTGCAGCTGWCATGGGCCCGTCAAACAGTGCAATTTCCCTGTCAATGTTGAAAATTAACATGCAGACGTACATATCTTGTAGTAAGTAAATTTTGTTGAAAGAGTTTTCTTTCATGGGCATTTAAGAAATATATATATATGAAAGAATTGTGTAGACATATATAAGTAATGTCGATCTTTCCTGCTGGTAGCACATATGTGGCAAAAGGTGTCCCGAGAGAAGAAATGCAAAAGAAGCCATATCAGCTTATAATATATTTACTTTTCCAGGTCCAAACTAAGAATAAGGGCTCCAGTTTAATGGAATCCATATATTGCTTCCTTCTCAAAAATTAATGTCAGATGCTTGCAAAATCCTTCCCTCGAACGAATTTAGTTAGATGCTTCACTGCTTCTGAGAACAGTTCAAACCACTTCTCCTAGTTGAATAACAAAATGACATAGAATCTTGTTTGCATTTACCACTGGATTTCTTAAATGAGCTGCTTTCACATACTACTAGCCAAAAAATTAAGTAAACATTTAGAATCAAAATAGAGGACATTTTGAAGTCCTTTACATTCAGTGACTCGCCAAAGATATTAATCATATACATATAAAGCAGAGTAGCCACAACCAAGATATGTTTACTACACCCATAGCTGCTGTCAAATCTCTTAATGCTTGGGTTGTTTTCTTGATAGGGTTGTTTTTCAGTGCTCTTGAAATGATGAAAGACACTTTTCCATATATATTTTTATGTCTGTAATAAGAACAAATAAAAACCAGTGACATATCAGTTAATGAAATATAAATTAGTTTTCTTAAGACAATGAAAACTTAATAAGTATGGGTTAAACAATCTTCATTAGCCACAAACAAACAAAAAGCAAGACTTAAGTGTGAAAACAATAAGACATTGAAAACCTGGTAAGTATGAAAACAATAAGACATTAAAAACTTGGTAAGTATGGGTTAAACAATTTTCATTGGCTCCAAAAACCACANTCTTGAAATGATGAAAGACACTTTTCCATATATATTTTTATGTCTGTAATAAGAACAAATAAAAACCAGTGACATATCAGTTAATGAAATATAAATTAGTTTTCTTAAGACAATGAAAACTTAATAAGTATGGGTTAAACAATTTTCATTAGCCACAAACAAACAAAAAGCAAGACTTAAGTGTGAAAACAATAAGACATTGAAAACTTGGTAAGTATGAAAACAATAAGACATTAAAAACTTGGTAAGTATGGGTTAAACAATTTTCATTGGCTCCAAAAACCACAAAGAAAAAGAAAAAAAACAAGACTTGGAGTGTGAAAACAATATGTAATTGTTTACTACATCTATATAAAACCCATATCATGGATGAAGCAGACTAGTATAAAAGCTAGGTTTTGTATGATACAATCTTAAGATTCTTCAGGTTGACAAGAAGGAACCTATTAGTAGGTTTTCTATGATACAATCTTAAGATTCTTCATGTTAATATTCTTCAGATTGATAAGAAGGAATATATCAATATCTGATCCCTCCCTTCCATATGACAACAATACAAAGATTCTTCTGGTTGACAAGAAGGAACCTATCAATTGTTTTCTATGATACAATCATAAGATTCTTCATGTTGAAAAGAAGGAACATATCAATATCTGATCCCTCCCTTACATAAAATAACAATACTTTAAAAGAAAATCTTCATACATAAAAGACATATAATCTATAAGACAATAATACTTTTAAAAAAAATCTTCATAAGAAAATCTTCATGCATAAAAGACATACAATCTGTAAGTTCGAGCTAAGCTCTAATCATTTAGCAGTGCAATGGAAAAAGGGAGATGAATATCTATGTAAATACCCTAAAGTCTTTAATGTACCAAAATAACCACCATAGAAAGAGGAATGTGTCTCCCAAATGGAACACAAGGCTAATTTATTTTGTAAAGAAAACCATTCCTTAAGATATAATTAAGAAAAAGGAGTTTTATTTAACATATAAGAAAAAGGAGTTTTATTTAACATATAAGTTGTTGTAAAGATGTGCGAGTTGGCCCAAAGTATGGATCAGAAAAATAAAGTGACTTGCATAAAATATGGTATCTATGTGTAATCTTGGAAGGAGGTCTCATTTAAGGTTTCGTTGTTCTTAAATCTTAGATCAAGTTGTTAAAAACATAAGGTAATGATGACCAATCTGATGGATTGTCTTCTTACCAAGGAAATAGTGTTTCCGTTCCTTGAGTGCTTGAGCCAATGCATAAAAGTGTTTGCAAGTGATATGAAAATAGGTAGCCTCCTCCATGTTTGAGAACAATGCCTATGACATACTGTAAGGCATCCATATTTATGTCAAAGGGCTGATGCAAATTAGGAAGAGAACGCACTAGAGTTGAGAAAAAGGTATCCTTGAGTTGTTGAAATAAATTAGTTGTATAAATACATTAGTTGTATCACATGAAAAATGTTTCTAATTGGAAAGCTAATAATTAGGTAATGTGAGAGAAATGTCAATTGAATTTCTTATTAAAAATCATATTTCTAAGGAAACTCTTTATACATGTTGTATTAGATGGAAAAAACCAATCTTAAACAACATTGACCATTTTCAATCTACATACCTACTAGTGTGGTCAATAACAAAACACAAATAATGATTTGATGTTTACTTAAAGAAGGATCTTTTTAGTTTTCTCTTATAGTTTATGTTGTCAAAGAAGGATCTTTTTCGTTTTCTCTTATAGTTTATGTTGCCAAAGAAGGTCAATAGTGATCTAAACTTGTTGAAAATATGGTCTTCCCCATTGTTGTTATAGACCAATATGTTAATCAAATATACCATTATATATTTACCCAAATATGGGCAAAATATGTCGTTGATGATTCTTATGAATATGATTGAAGCATTAGTATATAAGACCAAGAGCCATGAGTAGCCACTCATAAAGCTCATTTGATTTTGAAAGTAGCTTTATTGAAACCTTTGATTCTCTTCAAGTGATCTCTCAAAACCACAAGGAGAAGTTCTAGTTTGAAAACAACTTTACCGAAACCTTTGATTCTCTTCAAGTGATCTCTCAAAACCATAAGGAGAAGTGCTAGGTTGGATCTTTCCATCTTCATGAAGTTTTTCAACTACTTCTTGATCTCTTCATTCTTGATTGGTGTGGTACAATATTCACAAGAATTTGAAAGTGAAGAACCACCTATAAATCTATAATACTTTGAATCTTTGAGGTAGGAATCTTCCATGGGTTGTCTTCTTTGGATTTTTCAACTACTTCTTGATTTCTTCATTCTTGATTGGTGTGGTACAATATTCACAAGAATTTGAAAGTGAAGAACCACCTATAAATCTATAATACTTTCAATCTTTGAGGTAGGAATTTTCCATGGGTTCTCTTCTTTGGCTTGATGAACAGTTGCATTAAATGTTAAGAACATATTGAGATTGGCTTGTTTTATTATTTGCTTGCTAAAAAGTAAAGGATTGTTGGGAAAATAAGAAGTAGAGGTGGTTTGTATACTTTACCATATTTATAAAGTCTATAGGTGTTATGTTTCTTGTCATGAATGGCATGTCAATCATACTTTTAGAGACACCCATGGATTAATTCACAATAATGCAATATCCTTGAAGGGTTCACTGGAAAAAGTAATTACATATTTACTTGTTACCAATTTGAGATTCCCAACTTCTTCCATGCAGCCAAGGTGATAAGGAGTAGAATGCATTTTACTAGGACATTGTAAGTCTAAAACTAGCTTTCAAGGTATTAGGTCATTTTGAGTACCTTATCAATGATGTGAGAAATCAAGCAATATTTTTCCAAGCAATTTTGTGTGAAGGGGGATTCCTTTGGACTAGATGCATAGTTTCTAGTCATTAGAATAAGGTTTGGGTTCAGAGAAAGTAGACTATTATCTATAGTCTTTGCATCTTCAAGTTAAAATTGCTCTATGAGGATATTAGTATCTTCATGATGTTGTTTTGTGAGGAGATCCTTAGACTCTCTATCTCTCAGCCTGAAGAGCTCTACACTATTGGAATGACTAAATCTCTTATGATAGTTATAATTCTTTCCTTTACCAAAATATGAAGAGGGTTGACATGAACCATTCAACTGTCCATTATCATAGGAAAAAAACTTAGAGGTTGAAGGGTTTGAATAAAAAGTGCTAGTATTGCTAGATATCATTTTGACAAAGTTATATATAATCCTGGTTTGAACAACTATGGCTATTGTATAATATTTATTCAAAGAATCTACTTCGAACATCAATTCTCATACTAGGAAGTAATTCATAAAGAGACATGTCTCTAGGAATATATCTTTTGGATCTAAAACTCCCAACTTCCCCTGAATCTTGTTGAACAACTTGATATAATATTGAACTCATTAGCTTGGAATTTTCTAAGTTGAATCAACTATGCCAATAAATTTTCCTACCCAAGAGGATAGAACCTCATTTGCATGACAAATTTGAAATATACTAATTAGTGACCTAGCTTTCTTTGTAAAGAACAAATTCTACCGATTCTTCCATCAACCTAGGGAAATTTCTTCCATATGGACCTTGAAAATTAGGATAGTTTGTGCATCATAATATTAGGTTGAGTCCTAAAGTATTCCTCCAAACTGAGCAAAGTTAGGTATTTGGACCTTAGATTGTACCTAGAAAGAAATCAACAATACTAGTCATTCTAGATTAGATGTGGGAGATACCAATGAATTTTCTATGATATATCTACATTTCTTCAAATCATAGAGTAAATTCCTTTGGATGAAGTAGATAATTAGGCATAACACAATCTAGTCATCATTGGCATCTCTAGACTCTACCCTTCAACCCTATGAAAGCACTAACCTTGACCAACCGTACAATGTCACAAGGATGCCAAAGGGTTTGTCACCCCCTTGACCCTTGTTGTAGTAGTCAAAGGTTGTCAAATGTGTGATTCTTAGTAGTGTAAGTAATTGTATATGGATGATATGTAATATTTAAGGGGTTAGTAAAAGAGCACACGCCATTACCTAGTAAGTGGATGTGGACTAAGTTAATGAAGAACACTAATATTGAAGTGATTCTCATACCAACCAAGCAAGTGTGTTGATTGCTTCAAAATCGTAACTCCAAAAATATTAATATTGCTAAAGAGTGTATATTTAGTAGGGGATAAAGGGTGGAAACCCTCAAGGAGAATACTACATATAGGCCCTTGATTTCACTAATCCAAATCCCATGAAATCTAGTAAGGGTAAGAGATAGAAACCCCTAAGGTTACTAGATCTAAATGTCACGTCAATAGGCTCTATTACTAATTTTTCAATGAGCACAAGCAACAATGTAAATACTCACGCAAAAGAGGAAAAAATGGGGCAAGTATGAAAGTATGAGAAAAGAAGAGATTATCATAATACACACACAAACACACACACACACACATATATATAATGATAGTGATCAAATTGGCCAAGTCTCCAATAAGATACAATAAAGAAAGCTTCAAAGAAAAGATACATATACCAGGATGCTTCTAAGAAAGTACATAGAGATATACACAATACATGAGAATGTACAAAAAAAAAAAAACATAACATGTGTGACTATATTTCATTATCCATGAAATTAAGATGTTATTCAATTTTTAAATACTCAAATTTGCTTAACCATGTCCATGTTAACAATATGTTCTAGTTAAGCATTGTATATCAAAACATCGATGCTAAGAAAAAAGGTTGTGCACTCTAAGGTATCTGTATTCAATGTTATCTATGCTAAATCACTCCTAAATGCATGCTTTTGCACTTCACTCTATTGTGCTAAAGTAACTTGCACACTATTTGTACTTCAATGTCATCAACGTGCTCAAATTTTCCATTATAAATTTTATAATAGTTTATGATTTGGAATATTGTGCTAGTTTACATTTATGATCAAATAAATAGACAAATGATGTGTGTCCATGTATGAGAAAGACCCAAACTTCTTCGAGGAATTGATAATCATGAGCCTTAGATGATGTAAAGAAGAAAAATGTTTGGAAAAATATCAATGAATTCCTCCATTTTTCTTAAAGTAATCCTAGAAAATATATTGGGAGTGATATATCTCTTCCTAAACTTAAAAGCAAAAAAATTCATACTCTTATAATAACAACACATGTCTATTTAAGAAACTTGCTAAAAGTGGCTTGTTAAAAATGCATTGTTGGCCTTAGTGGTCCATGTATAAGTGAAACTTTTGTTAAAAAATAAGGCACATTCAGATATATCGAAAACCTTAAGGCTAACACTAACATACAAATAAAATATTGAGACGCTAGGATTTACATGTTTTAATCCTCATAGATGGAAACAATCCATGACACTTATGCATTTAATTAATGCATAAAATATTTTACTAGAACATCTATTAGTTCAATCATCAACAAATGACCCGTTGTGCTTTTTAAATGGTGATTATGGAACAATCATGAGTTAAATCACATTTCAAGTGTTATTAATAATGAGAAGATGTATGAAATGTCAGATCACTCATGTGTTAGTCATGATTGTGATCATCATTAAATTGCTAAAGCACATTTTAATCTATCAATACATTAGACCGATTTCCAAACTTAACTTAGCTCCTAATGTAAAAATATGATTACATCCCCAACAAAAATTCTAATATCAAAACCCTCACTACTGAAATCTTAATTGTCACATTAGACCAAGTCAAACTTAACCTAGTTCCTAATGTCAAAATATGATAACACCCCCCTTAAGAACAACTTGGGATAGGATTGAAGGATTTACAAAGTGATAAAAGGAAAAGGAAGGAGGAATCACAACCTATCACCTTTAATGAATACTTCTTGAAATCTTAACATAAACCAAAGATTTAAGAACTTGGCTTATGTGAGGGGATTTGTGAAAATGTTAGGAATTTGATCATTTGTATGGAAATATAGCACTTCAAGTGTGAATTCCTAAAGAAGCTTCCTAATGAAGTGCATGTGCAAATCAATTTGTTTGTTGTGTTGATGCTAAATAGGATCCTTGTCCAGTTCAATGACACTCTAGTTGTCTTGTTAGAGAGTGGTCAAATGATTTTGTTTCAATCCAAACTCTAAAACAATCTCTCTAATCCAAAAATATTCTTGACTTGTTGGAAACTGTTGCTCGAAACTCTCCTTCTATTGAAGAAAGAGACAAAGAATTGTATTTCTTGCAAGCCCAAGTAAAAAGTGTAGAACCAAGGTGAAACCATATCCTCTAGTAGACTTTGAATCATTAGGATCATCGATCTAGGTAAATCCAACCTAAAAAGCAGGTCCCCTAAATTATACTATAAACTAAACTATACCCCTGATATATCGTAGTATCTTGATTCCTTGTTGCGACATTCCTTTAGATTTAATGGGGTGCTTACATGTACCAAAGAATGATACCAACAATAAAGGATATGTCAAGGTGAGTATAGTATTGGGAGTAGATACCTCGAACCATCACCAACTAACCATGTATGGGGTAAAGGAAGCGCAAAGGAGGGGTTTACTTGGTTATTGAGATAACCAAGAAAGCCAATAGATTTTATATATATGTGGGAGAAGAATGATATCAAAATTATTATTGTAGTTGATGGTATATTGGTTGTAATTGGACAATAAGTTAGTTTATAGCTATCAAAAGTGGTTGTCTATCTAAAGTGATCACAATGATGATTGTTGTGGAAATGTAAAGGTTTTTTTTGGTGAAATCGCAATAGAATTGTTGAGATAAGAAATACTATAAGTGAAAGTGGATTTTTTTTTTATCTTGGTAGGAGGATTTTTCCACTATAAGTTATGTTGTTATTGATTGGAATATACTATCTTATGTTTAGATAAATTTTCATGACCGTTGAGTTGGTATGTTTAAGATTTTGGGGGGTCAAGTTTTTTATCATGTTTTTAAAAATGGTGCCACTGGTAGCCCCTCCCTCCCTTTTTAGGTGGTTTTTTGATATTTTAAATTTTTTGATACATAATGTTTCCACTTTTTTTAAAATGTTTGGTTTTTTCATCTATTTTCAAATTGTTCAATTTTTTTTTTCTCAATAGTGTTTTTTCATCTATTTTCTATTTTTTCTATTTTTTTTGTTTAATGGTGTTTTTAATCATCTTCAATGCTTCATCCAATGTTAAAAATGTTGTACACCATTTATTTATTTTTTAAATTAATATTTTTCATATAATTATGTGTTCTTAATTAATTTATGGTTCCATACTTTTTAAATATAGTGGAAAATATCATTTTTAACACATTTTTTTTACCTATACTTCAATACATAAAAAATAATTGTACCTATATAACACTATTTTTAAATATTTAGTAAACAATGAGAAAAAAAAAAATTATGACCAAAAAAAATTAAAACCTTTAAAAGAACTTACCCCAAAAAAAAAACATATATAAAGGCATAAATAAAAAATTTAAAAATTAATTTTTTTTTTGCATTTGGTGGACAACAAGAATGCAAAAAAAAAATAAACTTTATAATGCAGCTACCATAATATATCTGCTCGGAAGGTTTTCCTTAGCCCATCTGTCTGGTGGGGAAAACAGGTTGACCCCACAGATAGAGTGAACCTCCCAGTTCGATCAGATAAGGCCTATAGGTATCATGGTACATGTAATATAACTATAAAAATAATATAATTATAGTATATAATAAATTAGTAGTT
Source organism: Picea sitchensis (assembly GCA_010110895.2). NCBI lineage: Eukaryota > Viridiplantae > Streptophyta > Pinopsida > Pinales > Pinaceae > Picea > Picea sitchensis. The sequence continues at coordinate 127,043 of SNQJ01S0012412.1, forward strand.
ATATAGTTATATTATATATAAAAATTCTGGATTTTTTAGAATTAAATTTATATGCAACTATATAAATTATAGTTATATTATATAACTATAAAAGTATATAGTTATATTATATATAACTATAAACATTATATATGATTATATTATATGAATTATATAATTTTTATAGTTATAGTTTATAATTATTATATTCTAAAAGAATCCTGAAGTAATCACTTACTTTTAAGAGTTGTTTAATTGGATTCTTAGTGGACATTAATCATCATCATCATTATATAACTATATGATTTATGGACTATATTATATATATTTTTAGTTTTTTTTTTTTTTTTAATTTTTAAATGAAAGTTAGTGTTTTAATTTTATTTTTTTAAAAATAAATTTTTTAATTCTAAAGAATTTTAGTATTTTTTTTTGGAATATTTTTTATTTTAGATTTTTTTAATAAATTTTTAATTTAATTTTTATATATATTTTTACTAAGTTTGATTTTTATTTATTTAAAAAATTTTTTTTTTTTTTTTTTTTTTTTTTTTTTTTTTTTTCATTTCTTTTTTGTTTTGTTTTTGTTTTTCAATTTTTTGTTTATTTTTTAATTTTTTTTTTAATTTGGGGTTTTGAATATATTTTTAAAATTTAAAAAAAAAAAAAAAATTGTGAAGATTTTCTCCTTTCTATTTATTTATTTTTTAATGTAATTTTTTTTTTTTTAAAGAGTTAGTAAATAAATTTTTAAGTGATTATTTAGGATCCAATTTTAGGTTTTTATTTAGCGTCTGGTTTGTTGTCGAGACCATGATTTCAATCAAAGAGTCATAAAATTAACTACAATTTTAGCGTTTGAAAAAAACAATTTGCTTTGATTAATTGAGTATATGGTTTTCCTAAGCAACTATTTTATGTTTAAGGCCATGCTTGAAAAAAAGTTATGGTTTTGACTCGGTTAGAAAAAATAGTGCCCTCTGGAGTAGCACTACTTTTATTTAGGGTTGATTTTAAAGAAGTTTTGAGCAACCTTGATCCTTCAGCTCATGCTTGAAACAAGGTATGGTACAGCCTCGTTACAAAAATTGTGCTATTAGGCCTTTCACTTTTAAATTTAGAGTTGATTTACCATATTTTTTCTGCACAAATATATGGTTTAAGAATTTCTGGGGTTCTCGTTTTGAGGCACAATTCTCGTTAAGTCGGTAAATTTGTTTGTATGAATGAATGATTGCATCCCATATTTGTTTTGTATGAATGAATGATTGCATCCCATATATGTTAAGCTCAATTGATAGAAAATTAGGCATAGTCTATAACTATATTAATAGCCAACATTTGGGGGGTATTCCAACTCTTAACTCTACACCATAGTCCAAGGAATCATACCACTAAAGATATCAAGACATGAAGTCTTGACATGTGAACTCCGATAATAGTTCCAGGTGGTAGGCCCAACATAAAAGAAGCATAGGATTCTCATAGTGTAAAAAGTAAGGACTAGTGAATATGTCACCAAGAACAATCCCAACCAGTAGTCATATCCATACCACACTAGAACACAATAAGGGAGAAAAAAGGAAGGAAGAAAGACCAAATCATTGAAGAGGGATGAAATAGGAAATACCCTAGAAGGAACTATTGACATCCTCACAAATATCCTAAAAGAGTCCCCTAATAATGATCCTGCTAATGGAAACAAAACCATAGCCAAAGTTTAAATCGACATGTCACAAATATTGTTATTTGATGGATCTATAGATGGACATAATCACTTATTTCTTCTTGACACACTTTGGTTAGTGGCAAATGAAGGAAATTCAACAAAGAAACGAGCAATTTTGAAAGGATTACTAAGAAGACCAATATTAACATGGTATCAAAGGTGCATAAAGAATAAACTTTTCAACACATGGAAATAAGTCATTGATAAATTTCTAGATACAGATGCACATCCATAAGAAAATTCATCAATATATGTATAGCTAAGGGAGATCAAACATATAAAAAGAGAAAGTGTGGTCCACTATGATGCTAAACTTAGAAACTTGATTGAGCAACTCAAGTATGAGATATAAACACTCGCTTATTATAAGATTGCTTGATACAATCTGGGCACACATAAGAATAACAAACCCAAAAGAGTATAAGGATGGAATACATGCATCCATTCAAATGGAAGGAGACATAGTCACTGACAATAGAAAAAAAAACACAAAAAAGAAGGCATTGAAAACTACAAGCAAAACTAAGGAAGATGCTAAAAATAAAGTGGCACAGATCTAAGACAATACAAGATTAGCGATCCAATAATAACTGACAAGAGAATACAACATCAAAGAAGATGGGTTGATTCAATTTCTATTGAACCCATTACACACTTAAGCACTCCTGAGATAACTACCTCGAAAAATAAATTAACAAAAACTTTACCAATCTAAATACCTAAAAAACAATAAAAAAAATTATTATTTATTGAATTTTTTAAATTATAATTTTGCAAAACCTTTATTTATTCAATTTTTGAAATTTTTGTTATTTAAAAAATATATATATTTAAAATAATTTTTCTCATAATAAAAAAATATATCTTTGCACAAATTTTCAACCATACAAATTTTCTTCTCATAAAAAGGGAACCACATATTTCTTTAATAACAAGTACATCGAAAGAAGATAAGTATCTTTTTAAAACTCCATAAATCATCTATTAACAAATATACTATTGAGATGATGCATAGGAAACTCATGGAGATTTATTTGGCCATGAAACCTAATCACATTCGTGTAATTGAAAAAATATAACATAAAACATTAGAAATTTTGAAGGTTATTCAAATAACTATAATCAATGTTAAATCCACGTGGATAGAGCCTATAAAGGACAAGGTGTTCAACATGTGAACAATAGTCTCTGCCAAGACCATCTTGACAAAGAAATCACCAAAAAAACACAATTTTAATTCTTGAGATACCACATCACCATCAAGAAACAACATATATTTGGTGTTGAATGGCAACTTTTTTATTATTATTTGGATATTATCATTTGAGGACATCAATAAAGAAACTTTTATTAAATGAGTAATAAATGTTATATTTGCATATACATCATATATTCCAAACATAAAAAGAAGGGACTTTAAAAATTAAAAAAGTTAAAGAATATACACAGTGAGCACTTTGTGTATTTATATAGTGATACCTTTATAAAATAAACCATTTCTATGAATTTGATTAATCATAAACTGTACTTTTCTCGCACTTCATTAGTATAAGGTTAAGCTGGTTGGTTGGTTGGTTGCCACTTTAGTGGGGAAAAAATTATATAAGTTAAAAAATATTGTATAGTATTTCTACAGTGTGCATTGCAACTTTTCAGGTGTTTATATTTTCGCTTTTTCTAATAGTTAGTAATTTAAGGTTGCCACTGTAGTGGAAAAAAAGATGTTTATATTTTCTCTTTTTCTAATAGTTAGTAATTTAAGGTTGCCACTGTAGTGGAAAAAAAGATTATATAGATTAAAGATTATTTTATATAAGTATTATACAATGTGCATTCCAAGTTTTAAGGGTTTTTTAATACTTAGCATTTTAAGGTTAGGCAGGTTGGTTGCCACTTTATTATAAAGATTGATTATACAATTAGAATGAATATTTGTTTTAGTAATTACATTTTTAAATAACAGTGTTTTGTGCCAGGTGTTTTTTTTTTAATAATGAGAGGAAATTGGTGAAAATAAGAATCTCATTTAAGGTGTCTTTGTTCCTCGTTCTTAGATTGAGAATTCAAAAATATAAGGTAATGATAATTAACCATTATTTATCCAATTACCAAGAAAGTAGTACCTCCATTGCTGGAGTCAAGGCATAAAAAGCTCTTTATCATATATATATATATATATATATTGGGGTAGAAAGTGTTTCCAAGAGATATGTAAACAGGTTTTCTCCATGCTTGAGAACAATACCTATGCCATAATATGAGGCATCAATTTCTATCTCAAAGGGAAATTGGGTAGAAAAAATACTAGAAGTAAGAAAAGGGCATTCTTGAGATGTTCAAATATCTTAGTTGTTGCAGTATTCCATGAAAAATGCTTTTAATGGAAAGCTAATGAAGTACACACTAGTGTGGTCTATAACAAAACCCAAATAATGATTGGATGTTTGTTCAAAGAATGATCTTATTCCATCGTTGAAGAAGGTACAAAGTGATCTAAACATGTTGAATATGGATTCTTCAATTGTTTTTATATACTAATATGTCATCCAAATATATCATTATAGATTGATCTAAATGTGGGAAAAATGCGTCATTGATAATTCTTATAAATGTAGTTGAAGCATTAGTATACAAGACAAAGAGCCATGACTAGCCACTCATAGAGCTCATTTGATTTTGAAAGTAGTTTTCCATACATCTAAAGGATTCATAATTATAGCCAGAGCTAAAATCAAAGCTTCATAGTTTATATTGATGTAAATATTGTACGCACATTCTTCTTTCAAATGTAAGGAAATTCTATTGTTGCATCTTTGTAAGGAAATTTAAGTTTTGTTGTAAATGAAACATGTTATTTTATAAATCATAATACTTCAAATCATTTTCATACCTTGGTTTTTCTATCTGATTTAGTCCACTTGAGTTGACTTGAGTCGCTCATTTGCCCCTTTTCTATTCCCCTATCCAAACTTAATAGTTTACCTCTCAACTAGCTAGGAATAACCTTGCCGACTCCCTAGCCCCAAGAAATCCTTGTGGTTTATTGGCCCTCTGTGCCCAAAATTTCCAGAAACACGGCCTAGTCCAGTATGCCCAAATGTCCAAGTGCAAATTCCCTTCCTCACTCTCCAAAATTTCCTTTCCAAAACAGTCCATAAAATCCTCTCTCCCTATTTTCGTCCCTTACTCTCTGAATGACTTCTCCCACACCAACCTCTCTTCCTTTGTCCTC
>SNQJ01S0012412.1:144047-158663 GCA_010110895.2 Picea sitchensis
AGGGGCTCTTATGGAAGTCGCACCACTTCTCGGTATATTTCTTTGTCTTTCCAGTGTCCTTCTTTTCCTGCAGCTTGGATTGGTTGTCCTGATGTTTTCCATCTTTTCTCTGTCCTTTTTTCTGCAGGTTGGGGCCACCCTTTCCTTTCTTTTTCTATGTAGGGTTCCCAAGCCCAAATTGTCACATATTTTGTTTGAGCTACTTCTCGATTTTGACGACATATCAATAGGCCACGCCCAAGGACGAGATGTCTAGAAATTACTTTTTAGTCTAGATGTATTGATGCAAAGAGCCACGATATGTGAGCACTAGATGTCACTCAGAATCTTTCATACCCAGCTTGGTACGCAAGGTATGGAAGATATTTGTGAACTAGGGCACTACTTGGCCTCTTTCTTTCTGTAGTGTGGTCCATTTTGTATACAGGTTGTCATAACTTCCAACAGGGTAGTGTTGTTCCTTAATAGCATCCCTGAAGGATTCCTAGGTGACTGTGACTATAAATAATGAGGGTTCCTCTGTTTCCTTTTTCTCATAGAAATTTTCCCACCAATATTTGACATGGGAAACGACTTTGAGGAGCGCAAAAGTATTTTTTTCTCTTTTTGAAAAGTTATGGACACAAAAAATACCCTTCTAGTAGATTCAACCACTTGTCTACATCGTCTGCCTCTATCTGACCTTCAAATATAGGAATATCAAAGTTGATTTGTGTTATCACACAAACTTGTTAAAGTCTTGTGAGTTGTGGTTTCTACCTAAGTGTGTAATTTTTCCCGTTTTTTCTCCTTTTGCAGACCCGATCATAGGTTTTTCCTCTCGGCTTGTAGTTTTCTGCCTTTTTGTCTTCACCCGTCTGATAGACCTATTTTTTACTGATTGGCTGCCTAACAAATATAGGCCCTAGATTTTATGTTTTCTCTAAGGGCGATTTCTTCCCTACTTACCTCTGTCACTGATCCTTTTCTTTCCCGAGCCTTCAACCAGCCGCCCAACTATTTATTTACATAGGTCGCAGTCATGAGCACAAAGTGAAACACTTAGAGTGATCTGATATGGACTCAAATCAAGCGAGAAAGAAAGATCATATTTCAACGGCGGAGTTCCACCAGGGAGATCGGATCGACGACCATCGGGCAATCGGGATCATAGAGTTACATGAAGTTTAGCGTTAGATAGAGTTCTGAAATCGCAGGGCCATCCTAGTCGTCGATCCTGGGAAGGACACGTAGCGCAAGGTTAGAATTTCGCTGACTCGCATAATGGAGCAATCAAAGGGAAGAGACATGAGGACTCACGAAATGATCCGAGTTGTCCTTTTAGAAGGACACGTGGCGTAGGATTCGCACCGTAGAGAAATTATTTTCAGGAAGGCTGAGGTGAGAAGTGTCGATGGTCCGAGGTCCTGAAATGATGAAATGATCTGGGTCGTCTGATGCAAAGAGATGCGTGTCACCCAATCCGAGCGATCGTGATTTTGCGACTCAGAGATTTCAGCATGGAATACAACGCGAACTCGCGAAACACAAAATCTCAACGTGCCTGGGAGTTAGGCCCACAATCACAGCCCGCGATCATATGGAAGTAGGGCCATAAAGAAAGGGAAAGCACCTGTCGAGAAATAGGTCGCTAAGATTGTTTAAGGAAATGATCATGGTCGTCAAATCCAAAGTAATTCCAACCGCCGATCTAGACGGGTCATTTCGTGGGATCGAGCATCAAAATAATTGAAATCAAGGGGAGTGAAGACTCCCGAAATGAGAGATCCCAAAATTTCATGTAGGATATGTGTAATTTCATGGCCCGATGTCGTGAGGAGTGATGGATAGGAGCTGCGCCAAGGGACGAAAGCACTTGTTTTGGTCTCGTCATAAGATCTGCGTGGTTTCGAGGTGCCAAACTTCTCTTGGAGGAGTCGTGAACATCTCTTGGAACATTCATGGGTTTCATGCTCCATACTGATCCCAATGAAAGTAGTTAATGGAAATGGGGGAGGTTTTTGAAACCTCATCTCACCCCATAAATGGAAATCATGGAAAGATGGTCGTGTAGGCAGACTGTCAACTGAAATTTMTCCTGTCACTGGATTCTCCTGCAAAGCCCATACTTATTTGAGATCGCGTCTRATAGAATAATGCAAGTGTAGATTGACAAAAGAAGATGCATAYGCAAGGCTTTGATTGTAGTGGCCAKGTCACACTCCTGGTGGTGGAAATTGTTCTGAGTATAAATACTCAGTTTTGATATTTTGTTAGGTTCCATGGTTGAGCTAAGCTCTCGTATTGTAAAGTTTTAATGAAGCCTCTGGTTCTCTGGTTATGTGTTTCCATTTGAGACTTCTTGTTTAATGAAAATCAACTTTCTTATCATCTCTTTTGCTCCTGATATTGAAGACTTGGGCATGGGTGATCTAGTTGAGTTGTTGTGACTGTATTGTAATGTATGTTTGATTGCAATATTGTTATGATGTTTTCAGTTTCCTGAAGTTTTGGGTTCAAGAAGATCTTGTATTCGAAGCTTTTCCTCCTTAGGTTGTTGGAAGACACGTTGTCCATAGAAGACCTCTACATTTCCTCACCAGTTCTTCCCTATACTCACCCTTTAATACAACTTACTGACTGAAGTTAGATCAATACCTCATCTACTTATGCATGCCAACTCGATTTTCTATGTTAAAGCGTTATAATCCTGAGACTGTGTCCATTAGAACACCCTTAAATTTAATCATTGTAAAATACAAATTGATGGGTACTCAGCTTACCTCTGCCGCAATCTAGAGGTGACTTCTAGTGCTAAAAAATTGTACCTTGAATGGGGTGGCGCCTCCTCTCGAGGAAGATGCATCGTCTGTTGGTAGTCGTTGAAGGATTTGCGCGAAACTATCCATCATCTCATTCCTCTGTTGCATGAGGGATTCCTCAAGCAACATTTTGAAAGGATCACCTATCCTATCTTCTTTATTTTACCCCGCCATTAGAGGTCGCTTGGGCGTGCGAGAGATTTTTTCCTCAAGAGAAACAAGCTCGAGACCCAATTCTTTGTACCCTGACCTCGTTGGGGATATGCATTAAGAATGACAAGGAGCAGACCTCTCTGATACCACTAATCCAGATTTTATGAGAAAAACGAAATGAATACAGATTATTAAAATATGTTTAACACAGAATAACAAAGATACAGTAAAACCGGTTTCTATTCAATTAGGAAATAAGTTGAAACTATAAAATGCAGCGGAAAACAAGCTTGATGGAATGGTGGTGTCTTATCTCTGAGAAGATATGTGACGGTTGTGCTCATACGCAAGAATATGATTACAATGAGGCTTTGAAGGCCATTTTAAAATAAACATGAATGCAAAAACAATAGACATCCAAAAACCTAACCCTAGGAGATGAAGCGCCAAAAGTCATGTGGGCCCCATTAGGGTAATCTAGTACATCAATTTCTCGGGGTTGTAACTTTTGCATACGAACTTCGTTTTAGGCGCACGATATCCCATTGGAAAGTTCTATCCGAGGAATACACATTTTTTCGTCAGACTTTGACTTGGTTTATAATATAATTGTGTCGAGCCTTAAAAACGTTGTTTAGGGCCTCAAAACAGCCCCGAAAGTTAGGGACCCGAAAACTAGGAAAATAATGTCAAACTGGAAAACTGCCAAAATGAACTAGTTGGAATAGGTGGGAGGCCATTGACATCCATCTAGATCAAATCATTCACAAAATTGATATTTATAACATAATTTATACATCTAGATCAGATAATCAAACATCAGTAATTTAATACATTCATAAATACTAATGTACATGTGCAAGGTATGTATGAGAAGCTAGCACATTCATAGATCATGTGTGTAATAATGAAAATAATCAACACATATAATGCAATTATCTATATTCTTCCATTCCAATCACCAATGCAATCAACTTCATAATGAATAAATCAATTGTTTACAATATTAGCAAAATCCATCAATTACAACAGTTTAACATAAACACAACATTTACCTATATAATTGTAATTCAGTTAAGAATTTGCTATAAAAGAACAAATATTAAGTAAGACACTTCTTCTATAATATTAAAACCCCACAACACTCTCAACTTCTTCTAAAACCATGCCTCCCTAACCTACTTCCATCTTCATGATCATATCCCTCCTCTTCTAGACTATACTGGAAAATCAACTATATTGAACTGACTCCATATAGAACCCATAAGTGGAAGTGTCAACTACCTTGACCAGGCTTCCCCAACAAGAAATTGGTAGTCGTCATCACACGTTTAGGGGAGCGTGACTTAACACCGTCCTCCCACAAATCCATGTTTTGGAGGATACACAGTGGGAAATGCCTCCACCTCTCTTAATAGAACTAGGGTCAACACACTATCATGGACAATATTGTAGCATTGTGTTCTGGGAACTTTTTCATCGAATATTCAGTTCAGGTAGTTGTGCTACGTGAAAAAACTACACTTGCCCACATATTATAGCAATGCAGTTGAACCAATATAATTCAATATACAAATGATTCATATCATACTATTTCTAGGTCAATGTCCACAACATCAACCACTTATTGTCATCTTTCTTTGACTATTGCATAGCCCATTAAATTTGGAGGTTAGTTTATAACACAAACTCATGCAGATCCATACATTTTTAACATGTAATTGCATTTAAACATATCATTAACTTGGTATCCATGTACCGATAACTTTCAATTCAAATTTTCATGTTAGAAGTAGTTCATGTAACATCCATCATTAATAACATAATGGTAAGAATTCATAATACTTTCATACACATAGGTCCACATGTCCAAATTTCAAAGTGTCAAAGTTAATAGTGTTCCATGGATAATAAGAAAATGAAAATATGATTAGGAAATAAGTAACTTTAGTTGTCTAAGTCTAAATGTGGCATTACATACAAGACCAAGAGCCATGACTAGCCACACATAGAGCTCATTTGATTTTGAAAGTAGTTTTCCATACATCCAAAGGATTCATAATTATAGCCAAAGCTAAAAACAAATTTTCTTAAATGTGTGTCTCCCTTCAAGTGGTCTTGGAGCTCATCAGTTATGAGTGATAGTTACCGATTCTTGAAAGTGATCTATTTCAGTGCTTGTGATTTGGGCATAATCTCCATTCCTCATGTTCTTTCTTGGGTGCAATTAAAACTAGAGAACCATAAGAAGTGCTAGGATGGATCTTGCCATCTACAAGAAGTTTTTTTAACTACTTATTGATCTCTTCATTCTTGATTGTTGTGGTGCAATATTCAGAAGAATTTGAAAGCGAAGAACCTGGAATCAAATCAATGTTGTTTTGGATGGTGCAAAGAGGAGGTAGACCTCTAGGTTCTTCAAAATATTTGAATATAAATCTATAATAAACTGACTACAATCTCCCAATTGTAATGTCTCTCTCCAAATGTGTCTTCTAGAATATTGGTGAAACAACCTAAGTAATTTCCGTAGGATATAATTAGTGGGGGGAAATGGATTTAATTATTTATTTAATTAAAAAGTCAGTTAAACTTATTAAAAGGTAAAATGGTTGCAAAAGAGTCAACTAAAGAATAAAAAGGGAAAATGAGGGCGCCCTCTCTAATTCTTGACTTAATTTCTAAAATTGCTTGAGATAGCTCTTATATCTTTGTGAACTCTTGGTAGGAAAACCCTAAGGGACATTTTCTAAGATTGGTTTCAGTGGTGAGACTACCCACCCTAACTATTCCATTGGGATGAGATCATTATATATTTCTTCATTGTTCTTCATTTGCTAGCAGAGATATTCATTTGTGGATTTGATTCCGTTCATGTTTGGTTGAGTACCTAGGCGTGGCAGCTGAGTTATAACTACATGGGGTCGATTTGCTTGAAGAGGGTCAAGTTCTTTATGAGCTAGGTTATATCTATTTCTTGAGGATGAGTTCATTTCTTAGGAGGGAGAGATGCTTATTGGAGGTCGATTTTATTGTTTTGGGAGGGAGAAATACCCATTGGAGGGAAAGTATTCTCTTGAGAACTTAGTGTGGTTGTGATTATAATTTTTCTTAAAGGAAAGGGCACTTTTTGTTGGGGAAGGGTGCACCATATCAACATGGGATCATCTACAATGAAGGAATCGATTTAATCTATGTTTAGAGGCCTATTTGTGATAAATAAGGGGCAAAACTGTATGCTGGGAGAAAATATCAGAGGTGGGTTTAATTCCTTCAATTAGTGTTCATTCCTAGAATGCTAGCATCCTATCCTCATCATCTAGGTAGAGATTAGTTGGTGGTCTATTGCATATCCAATATTGGGGGCATTTTCCTCTTCCCACATGATTGTGCTTCTACAATATTTCACATATACTTCAGATCTGTGTTCACTCTAGAGATTTGTTACACCATCACTATCACTTATGGATCATATTTTTTATGGTATATGAAGAAGAACCTACAACAAGGACATCCTGGATTCTTTCTTATTGTTGTTTGTTATTTATGAGTATTTTTACCATGTATTGTTGCCATCTAGAATAAATAAATAAAATGAGTATTTGATATCTATGCAGTAATTCATTAGTATGTTATAGAGAGTTAGAATTATGGTATATTGATGTTCAACATTGTATCCAAATTGTTTTATTAAATTATGGAAACCACATAACTCAGCAAAAACACAAAAACAATTAACTGAAACATTACAGTGGTATCAGAGCCCCGGTCCTGTTATCCTGAGGGGGTCTAGTAATTCATGAATCAAGGAGAATAAGAGATATTTATCACCTACAGAAGTAGGAGGCGGTGAGGGGTGTTATCTCCTCAAATAACACAGTCAAATTTCTTTATTTTAGGTGATAGGAAGTCATTGAAAAATTCATTTCTAAATTTTTTAAGGTTCATTTTTTAGAGCCTTAGGGTTGTAATAAAGTTTGAAAAACATTTTATTTGGTTTTCCCTTCAAAAAAGTCAAAACTAAAGTTTCGGTAGTTAAGCGCCTTTCTAAAAGAGCTTCTAAGCCACCGAAAGTGCAGAAATTCTGCGTTTTTACTACGTTGAGTCATCATTTTCAAATGATGTTTCTGAGCGATTGAAGAATTTTTTTGAGAAACCGGGTGAGGTTTTTGTTGCTAACACATCAAAGAAAGATAACCTCTCTGATTTTTACTACAGGTATCATAGATTGGGATATTCAAATTCATCTCTGAGCCCTAATTTTCGGATCTCAGAATTTCCCTGTTTGACACATGTTTTTGAAATACAGATCCTAGGCAACTAAAAACGAATCTCAAAAAACTGAGAGAGGTTTTTTCTCAAAACAAACGAATATACAAAATCCTCTTCCAGTTTTTACACAACGGTTTTGGTTTGAGAGATATGGGTAAATATTTGAGCAGCATATTTCCAGAAATTTATGTCTTTTCCAGCCACCTCACAAATTCGAATTTGAAATAGGAGAAGAGGTTATCAGATCCATCTTTTGAGGATCTTGAAACTGTTTGTAAAGGATATAAAGACAAGAACATTTGATGAGAAAGTGGTTCAACTTTGAGTACTACACTTATTGTATATTGTGAAAATACTCTTTCTATAATATATTCAACCTACGAGCTTCTTTCATTGATATTGCCAGATCTTCTTTTCCTTTTCAGTTTTATGCTTATGAGTTGAACTATGTTCTTTATCTGCATTTAAATAGTCCATAGGTGACTATCATCTCACCATTTGATTAGTGAACAAAGGATCATAAGTAACCTTACTAGTTTCTTGACCCATCATATGTATTGTTTTATATATGTATGTTCTGGTTAATTGATTAGTTTGTCATCTATTTGATACACTCCTATCTGATAATAGCTCTTGAAGGCCTTGCACTATTGAATAAGCTTAGACAGTCTTGTGAGACAATCCATTAAGATAGTTATTCATCTTGATCCAAACGCACACCCATTCTTGAGAAAATAGTTACCAAAAAGATTAAGTTACCAGGGATCTCTGACATACAGCCTAGGAGAGTTTCCTGGAGTGATAACAAATTGGCGTCGTTGCCGGGAAGAGGAGATCAAATCTTAGCTTCCTTGGGCGATGACAAGATCCAGCTTTGATGATAGACAAAGCCTGGACATCATTTGGTTGTAATCATCTATCTGGCGACTCCATGAAGGATGGATTCAGTGGCGACTCCATTGTTCTAAAATCTGTTGGCAACCCCACTGGTATGAAATGAACAAGATCTTAGCTAAGAGGTATGCCTTCTGTGATTTTTCAAAAATTGTTGGTTTCCCTAATCTAGTACCTAGTAGAGATGAATGGGAAAGAAGCATTCCCAGATTTCGAGGAGAAGAGTGGGAAGTTCAAGCTGAACACTTGCTCAATTTTCATGAGTTTATTCATCAACTTGAAATTGTACATGAGGATGTTCAGATCAAGCTCTTTGGGTTTTCATTAGAGGGGATTGCTCGTGATTGGTACCGGTCACTCCCTATTGCTAGTATCATCTCTTTGGCAGATTTCCATGCTTCTTTTCATGTGTTTTGTAAAGAAAATTTTCCAGCTGATCTTCTATATCCCGAATGTTGTCATGAATTCAATATATTGAATGAAGAACAAAACATTCATGAAGATTTTACTGCAGTAAAATATATCTCTCATTATGATCAAGATATTGATGATCTTCAGGATGTTAACCATTATATAGTGGCTTTTGAAATTATACCAAATGCATTCACTGTCTTGGGTTGTCATGAAGATCAGATCTTTTCATTCAAAAATCCAAAGCATGATCAGCAGAGGTCTAGCAGTCTACATTCAACACTGAGATCAGTGAAGGCAACCAACAGCATCACTTCAATCTACAATTGGATTAGCAACTCAAAGAGGTATTCTTTTATGGTTTTTATGACCCTATTGCTGACTATTTCGAATATATGAGTAGTATGAATGTCAAAACATTTTTGTCAGACGAAGATTGTTTCTGTCATCAACTATATTTCTGCATGTTACACTCTCTATTATTTTTGGGGTCAAAATCAAGAACAAGTTCAGTAAATCAGTTTCTGACATGGCTTCATTGGAAGCATGATTTCACTTGATAAGAGGCAGTACAGTTGGTTAGTATGGAGTAGGCAGGAGAATTAGCTCTTCATATGAACAGATAAATTATATTCAGTTGTTATTTCTTAAATAAGCAAAGCTTCCTAGGGACTTGCACGTTATGCTGCCGTTTCTCAAGATAATGGCCTTGTGCCCGTTGTGGAGCCAGAGATTCTGCTAGATGGACATCGTTCCATTGATAAAAGCCTTGAAGTGGCAAAGAAAGTTTGGACTGAGGTTTTCTTCTACTTGGAAGAGAACAATGTGTTGTTCGAGGGAATTTTGTTAAAATCCAGTATGTTGACTCCTGATGTTGAACACAAGGAGAAAGCAACCCCACAATAGGTTGCAGATCACACTCTTGAAATGCTTAAGAGGATGGTTCCACGAACATGGGTAATCACATCAAGCATCAAGGAGTTTTTCAATATCAGTTATTCCAGCTCCTAAGATTTTATCACAACCTGTACACTCTACTTCTGTAAGCTTTTTCCAGAAGGTTGATGCAGCAACAAAAACTAAATGATCCCATCAACCTCTCTATATCACATTTCATTTAAATTCGATCTCTTTCTATTTCAGAGTTTCAAATATGTGTTCCTTCTTTTCCATTTGTTTTTTAACATTTAATGGGTAGGAAAGAAATAGAGAAGGAGAAACCACTTGGTCATACTCTGCATGATCTCTTCACCAATATATCATCACTGGTTTAGGGCAAGCTACAGGGCACAAACAATATGTTGGAGATGATTGAAAAGATAAACCTCGGGAACAACATGAAGTTATTACATGCTTTTAGAGTACTTTGTCATCCACCTGATGAGTGTACTATTTCTATAATAATTGACATGGAATTTCCAAAGCCAGAGAAAGTTGAAATGGACGATCCAAACCTCTATCTTACAGAGCTCAAATCTAGGGATTGTATGAACTGATGCCATCTGGATGTGTGCATTACAAACAACAAAATGCATGACCATTCTCTCTTCTAAAATATTGTGAATCAATGAAAACACATGCAAATCAAGATTACTGTCAAAGTAGTACTTACTATTGCAGATTTGGAAGAACACATTAGCTCTCTGATCATTTTGTTATCAGAGAATACATACGGATGAGCTTGAGTTTTCAAAACAGAGTTTTCGGTGGCTTAATCGGGCTTTCACAGTCTCCCTTAGCCACCGAAACTAGAGCTTTCGGTGGCTTACAGGTTAGAATTTTGGCTCTCCTAGCCACCGAAAGCATAGAACAGGGCATAATGCTACTCTTTTTGCACAAATCTAAGTGTTGTTCCAGTTGGCACAAGAAAGGTTCCAAAGTGATGATCATAATTTAGAGCATCAGTTTTATTGCTCTATTTCAGTTTTGGAGGTGCCAACAAGGTAAAAGAGATAAAGTTTGTTGCATATTAATGACAGAAGAATGACTTGTTTGCCAAGGTGGCATTCTTGACTTATCTCACAGTCTAGGGAGATCTTTTGCGGCTTTCGAAGACATGAAGACTATCCAGATAAAGGCTATAAGTTTGCAGGGGATCAGTTCTAAAGGCCAAATGACTCCATAACCCAATGGTAAAGGCTACAGGCAAGTTAAAGGTTTGCATAAGATCAGTTGCACAGACCAAATGAATCCATATCCCAACAGGAAAGGAATTGGAGCTGAGGTTCTTGAAACCTCGCAAGGAGGTTTTCACCCCAGAAGGAGCCAGATGTTATCTCCTCAAATAACACAGTCAAATTTGTTTATTTTCGGTGATAGGAAGTCATTGAAAAATTCATTTCTAAATTTTTTAAGGTTCACTTTTTAGAGCCTTAGGGTTGTAATAAAGTTTGAAAAACATTTTATTTGGTTTTCCCTTCGAAAAATTCAAAACTCAGGTTTCGGTAGCCAAGCACCTTTCCAAAAGAGCTTCTAAGCCACCGAAAGTGCAGAAATTCTGCGTTTTTACTATGCTGAGTCATAATTTTCAAATGATGATTTTGAGCAACTAGATAATATTTTTGAGAAATAGGAGGAGGTTTTTGTTTCTAATACATCAAAGAACAATAACCTCTCTCATTTTTCCTACAAGTCTCATAGATTTGGATATTCGAATTCATCTCTGAGCCCTAATTTTCGGATCTCAGAATTTCCCTGTTTAACACATGTTTTTGAAATACAGATCCCAGGCAACTGAAAACGAATCTCAAAAAATTGAGAGAGGTTTTTTCTCACAACAAACCAATATACAAAATCCTCTTCCAATTTTTACACAGTGTTTTTTTTTTAGAGATATGGGTAAATATTTGAGCAGCATATTTCCAGAAATTTATGTCTTTTCCAGCCACCTCACAAATTCGAATTTGAGATAGGAGAAGAGGTTATCAGATCCATCTTTTGAGGATCTTGAAACTATTTGTAAAGGATATAAATACAAGAACATTTGATGAGAAAGTGGTTCGAATTCGAGTACTACACTTATTGTATATTGTGAAAAGACTCTTTCTATAATATATTCAACATGCGAGCTTCTTTCATTGATATTGTTAGATCTTCTTTTCCTTTTCAGTTTTATGCTTATGAGTTGAACTATGTTCTTTATCTGTGTTTACATAGTCCATAGGTGACTATCATCTCACCATTTTATTAGTGAACAAAGGATCATAAGTAACCTTACTAGTTTCTTGACCCATCATATGTATTGTTTTATATATGTATGTTCTGGTTAATTGATTAGTTTCTCATCTATTTGATACGCTCCTATCTGATAATAGATCTTGAAGGCCTTGCACTATTGAATAAGCTTAGATAGTCTTGTGACACAATCCATTAAGATAGTTATTCATCTTGATCCAAAACCACACCCATTATTGAAAAAATAGTTACCAAAAAGATTCAGTTATCAGGCATCTTTGACATACAACCTAGGAGAGTTTTCTGGAGTGATAAGAAGGAGAATAAAACATATTTCACCAAGAAGAAATAGTAGAAGAAAACCAACCAAAGTTAGAAGAAGAAGAATTCATGGGGGATAATAATGAATACATAGCCTTACAAATTCTAGAGGGTTTAGCTATTGGGAAGCAACAGTTGGCACAAATCTTGAAATAGATTCAAGGTCTTGGGTGTAATTCATTAGAGCAGTCTGTGGACAACCATTAAGATAGTTATTCATCTTGATCCAAAACCACACCCATTATTGAAAATAGTTACCAAAAAAGATTCATGACAGCATCTTTGACATACAACCTAGGAGAGTTTTCTAGAGTGATAAGAAGGGAGAATAAAACATATCACCAAGAAGAAATAGTGAAGAAAACCAACCAAAGTTAGCTAAAAAATTCATGGGGATAATAATGAATACATAGCCTTACAAATTCTAGAGGGTTTAGCTAATGGGAAACAAATAGTTGGTAATAAATCTTGACATCGTTGATTGCTACTAACCAAGAAAAAAGAAATCATGGGGGTAACACTGGTAATGGAGGCACTAATGGACACCATGGGGGAAAAATGGTGCAAGGGGTCCCAATGGAAATAATGGAAACCCTGCAAAGGGAAATGACAATCATATTTCCACACAAGTTGGCACCACGACCATGGGTGGAATAATTCCTAGGCCTCTTATGCCTCAATACTTGGGGAACCAACAAGTAGGGGATCAAGGGAAGTAAGTTATGGGTGAGACCTTTGATGATTATTGGATGGAGTACGAGGCTATGGGTGAGGATTTCTAGGTGGCCATGTCACTACAATACTACTACAATGTCAAGTACATGAAAGGGACAAGGGAGGTCAACAGGTGTCAATAGAACATTGATATCATGAGGAATATTGGGAATCTCACCATTCCCTCTTTTGATGGTTTGAGAAAATCCAAAGCTAGAGCATGTGTTCAAAAGTTGGACACCTACTTCCAACTTAACACCATGTCAGAGACAGGAGCAATTAAATTTGTTTCCTTGCATTTGGACGGGAAGGACCATGAGTGGTGGTACTGTGGATTGGTCACTCTAGGACATGCCAGTATAACCTCTTACCTAGAATTCACACAAACGTTGATGGAGAGGTTTGAAAAAAAGGATTTGGAGACACATTTCAGGGAGCTAGCACAACTCAAATAGGTTGGGACATCATATGCTTACATCACTTACTTTTAGAGACTCACATTCATAGTGACAAACATATATGACCATAGATTGGTGATGTTGCTCACATAATGTTTATCTGAACCACTACGCGGGTGGTTAAAATCCTTCAAACCTGAGATGCTACATGTTGTTATTACAAGGACACCAAACATGGAATATGTGATCCCAAATACAAAAAAATTCTCCAAACCGCTCATTCCCCATAAGAGAAAATACAAGAATCCCTTTCAGAAAGAGGGAATGGGTAAGGAGAAGATGGATGAGGCAACTCATAATCAATTGAGGAGAAAGAAGCTTTGCTTTAACTGCAAGTACCCTTAGGAACCTGGGAAAAAGTGTATGGGAAAGGGAAAGGCACAATACATAGAGGTGCTCTCAAATAGTTGTTGGACAACTGAGAGGGGGGGGTGAATCAGTTGTTACTCTGCTTAAACAATTATGCTTCTTTTAAACTCTTTTCAAAAACACTGAATGATGTTCACAAGAATGCAGGGAAATAAATAATGGCACTTTCAGCATCATTCACATATATGAGAAACACAGAGAAAAATATTTCCCGAGGAAACCCATACAAGGTAAAAACATCTTTTTCTTTATATGATAACTAATAGTTACATTCTTTACATTATCATACATATGAGCACCAACTCATAATGAGGCTACAAACTCAGTTTTGCAAGCTGCAACTTGTTGAGAGCACCAACTCTCTGTTTTCTCTAGCACCCACTAGAAGGAAGCACCAACTAGAAGGAAGCACCAAATCCATGGTTTTTCTAGCACCAACTAGAAGGAAGTACCAACTCCCTGGTTTCTCTAGCACCAACTAGAAGGAAGCACCAACTCCCTGTGTTCAAGCACCCACTTGAACCTTTGAGGACATCAGTCCTCCCTAGCACCTCCCAACCACCCTGAAATATAAATCTTTGCTACTGAAACTTATTACAGTGATATGATGTTCAACAATGGCTTACCAAACTCATCATTGTTCTGCTGCATTTCGTTGCTCTGTCTGTGATCAGGGGATCAAATTTTGCTCAAAAATTCAAAGTGCTCGGAATCGCTTCAAATCGAACGAGAGTGTAGGCCTCGTCGTTGAAAACCCAACGCAACTCGTTTCGTCTCAAACGGACGTCGGGAGCGAGAGATATTGTGATCTGTTCGAATCGTCAAACAGGCAAAAAAGGACGTTGATTGTAAAGTCTGTACAGTCTGACGTGGAAGAGTCTGTATGATGACGTGGCAGAGGTGATGTGGCAATTTTGGATTGGTAGGTGTGGTCGAATCGGAATGCGACACATGGCATCATTTTGGTCAATGGTAAGGTGCCACGTGACCCAATGAAGGGCTGCCACGTGGCACCCCTTCATTGGCTATTGATTTGTTATTTAAAATTT
>SNQJ01S0012412.1:158673-189673 GCA_010110895.2 Picea sitchensis
CCTACGGAGCTGTCAGAAGTCCGATTGCGTTCGCCGTTGGTGCACGATTATTCAAAGATTGCAGGCACAGATTGTCAGAAGCCATGCAGACGCAATGTGTTTAATGTGACGTCTCAGTTTTGTTGTTGTTGTTGTTTTGAGTATATGTAGGTGTTTTCGCCATTTTTGTATGGATCGATGGTAGAGCGAAGCTCCCGACTGTAAAGCTTTAACTTGACTCTAGTTTCCTGGTTATGCATCTATATCTGGGATTTCTTGTTTTATGAAAAGCAGTTTTCTTACTCCGTCTATGTTTTCGTCTCATACATGGGAGTTCATGATCGAATGATTCGCTTGAATTGTTGCAATTTTGTTATGATAAAGGATTTGTTGTTACATTACTGTATTCTCTGGTCTTCTGTGTTTGAATGTAAGAGGATCTTGCGTTCGGGCGCCTTCTTCTCCAGTCTGTTAGAAACCTAATGTTTTCGACAGACCTTCGCACTCTTCTCATACAAGTCTTCCCACTGCTCACCCTTTATTACAACTCACTGTTTGAAGTTTATCTAAGACCCCATTTACCCATGCATGCATTGGTCTAGTTTCAGAGTTGAGACGATATCGTTATGAGTTTTCTTCCATTTGATCATCCCCTTATGAAAAATCATGACATTAAACTGATGGGTGTCAGGGTCAGCTCCTGCAAGCAATCCAGGAGTGACTTCTGACGCTAACATTTCTGGCGCCGTTGTCGGGGACGAAGTTGAATATTTTCCCCAGGCAGAACGACATTGAGCCTCTGATTCTGAAGGTGCATCAGACATCAGAGTCCTCCAAGATTGCTGCTGTGCACTTGGCGACTCCACTGTGGCGACTCCGTTGTTTCCACTTTACTGTTTCCGTTGTGGCCATTGTTGGCACACTTGAAAGCTAACCCAGAGGAGCTTTCTCGAGAAGGTTTCAGCGGCTGCTTTCTCTGCCTGAGAAGTTTCCTGGGGTAATAATAATGTTACGATCTGGACTTTGATGGTGAACAAGGACCAGACACATTTGAAGTTGCGCATCTTTCACTTGGCGACTCCATGGTTCAAGGATCGATTGGCGACTCTACTGGTTCGATATGGAGAAGATCCTTGCTCGCAGGTTTGCTCCTTTTAATTTTTCTGCTATTCCTGGTTTTCCTAATGTTGTCCCTTCTCTGGATGAATGGGGCAATTATTTTCCCATATTTGGAAATTGTGAAGAGGACAACCCTGCTCAGCACCTCAGTGAGTTTCATGAAATCATGCATCAGCGGGAGATACATCATGAGGATGTTTTACTGAAGATGTTCATGTTCTCGTTAGCAGGGGATGCACGTAAATGGTACCATTCTTTACCCCCTGCTAGCATTTCTTCACTCAATGGATTCCATGCATCTTTCACCACCTATTGTCAGAGGTTGTATCCCCCTGAGCTAATTTGTCATAATTGTTGTGAGGGATACCACAACTCTATACAAGAGAAAGTTGTTTCTGATGTAAGCTGTGGGGAGGATCCTGATGACCTGGATAAAAAATCATTCATTTCTCCTCCACATTCGTCTGCATCAGAGGAGTTTTATGGAAGTGATGAAGTTCCGAGGGAGGAGGATGGCGCCCTGAGTAAGTTGATGGAGCAGGTGAAATATCTCTCTGCCCAATTAGAAGGGTTGAAATATGAAGACTGTGCAGAGGATTTTCAAGTCCTTGAGGCAGAGGCTCTGAGCAACTCTTTTGAAAAGATTGTTGAAGATTTATTAGATGAGTTGGCATCTGCCCCTGATAAGCTCGCTGCCTCAGATCAAAACAATGAAGAACCAGTTGTGGAAGAGGATTGCTCTCTTTTCCTTCACAAGATTTCCCACGATGTGTTTACATTCGGGGTCGAAACGGAGGAGCGGGGGATAGTTCCATTTTTGCAAGTTGGAGAAGCTTTGTTCCCCCCTGACTTCGATGATTATCTGGAAGAGGAGTAGCAAATCCCGACATCACCCTTTTCTTGTCAGAGCAGCTAGACTGCTTATGATAGTTACGGATTAGAGTCTGAGCTCGATATGTTGGGTTTCCAAGAGCAGGTCGAAGAACCTTATCCTCTGCTCGCTAAAGAAAATTATCACGAGGATATCATCCACCTCGGTCTTTCAGAAGACGTCGAGCAGTATGAGGAAGGGAAGAATTTACTCGGGGGTCCTATTTATGATGAATACGAATCATACCTGGGGGAGACCGAACCAGGGGAGCAGATTATTTCCTGTCCAGAGCTAGTTAGCGAGCAGCCACCGCCCGAGAACAACGACCCTACGTCAATTGTCCACCACCAAATTGCGCTTATCAGAGTTATTCAACCACAGGTGAACAACTGTGTAGTAGAGGAGGTTGTCTGTCACCAATTTTCTGAAATTCATCGCTCACTCTATGACCCTGTCGGTGAATACATGGAGTGGCATGTCTCTTATGCCTTGGAGACGCCCTGTTTCATATCAACTTCAGCCTGTAAGGAGAATTTGAAGAGTGTAACCGTTCTGCTGTCACGATTACACCATCTGCTCATGATCATTGACAGAAGGAAAGAGCTTCCCTTCAGGAAGTTACTTGATTGGTTGTGGTGGAAGTCTGCTTTCACCTAGCCCCATGTAAAGTGTTTTGTTAAGTTTAGGACTGTACATAAATAAGATCCTGAGAGCATGAATGCTTAGTTTGTTTTGTTTTTATTTTCGGTCTATATTTTCAGAAGCGGGATGTTTTGAGCTTGACTCCATAGCCCAACAGCAAGGCATTGAGGCTGCGGAATGAGTTCTTAGAGCATCACAGGGACGACTCTATCCCCCATGGAGCCAAATGTTAGCGATAATTCTTGTCCTGGGCTCGAGAGGTAAAATGCGAAGGAATGGGTTAAAAACCCACTTGTCCTAAGTTTGGAACGCAAGCGCGCCTGTGGTAAATGGAAAGCGGATCTGGATGACAGAAATCGAAGCGCCCAGATCGACGGCGTACGGGCAATTACGGACCCCCCCAGCCTTTCTACCTTTAAGCGGAGGGGGGGGTCCGGAATCCGGGGCGCATCTCTTTGACGGCTGAGATTAACGTGCGCGGATCAACGGCACGCGAGGCGATTCCAGACCCCCCCGCCTTTCTACCTTTAAGCGGAGGGGGGGGGTCCGAAATCGAGCACGCATCTTCCCAACGGCTGAGATCAACATGCCTGAATCAACGACGCTCAGAAGATCCCATCCTTCTCAGCTGCACTTTTCTTATCTAGCGTGGGGCCCCCTTCCCCGTCATGTAGCCTTTTGTGCCACCTGCTCTCTTCCTGGCCATGCGATGATGTTTGCACCCTTTAGCCCCTTCCTCATCCTCCGACATCTGTCCATCTCTCCCCCTCCTGGTCCGCGTGGTCCTTCTCCCATCTCATCATCCACTCATTTACTGCCATGTGTCCTGCTCTTTCCACGTCAGTCTCTTGCTAAAAGCAAGCCCATCATATCTCGTCTCCTACCCCCTTCCGCCTGTTGTCCTCCGCCATGTTTTTTCCTCTGACATCCCTCTCACACCTCGTCACTTCATACCACACCCTCATAAGGCTGGTGCCACCACTCCTATTATGCACCCTATCCTTCGTGCTGGCCAGCATGCCTTCTCATCGGGCCATTCAGCTGATCCAGGTGGCAGCACGAAGGGCCTTCCACGTCCTCGAGGTGTCGAGTTGGCCTGACCATTCTCAATCCCAAGGAAGCAGTTATTGAGGCGGTTGGTGGTGGTTATACATCGTCTCCTCCATAATGGGAAAGTCCGGTGACAAATTAAAGGCACGTCGATTCGCCTACGGAGCTGTCAGAAGTCTGATTGCGTCCGTTGTTGGTGCACGATTATTCAAAGATTGCAGGCGCAGATTGTCATAAGCCATGCAGACGCAATGTGTTTAATGCGACGTCTCGGTTTTGTTGTTGTTGTTGTTTTGAGTATATGTAGGCATTTTCTCCATTTTTGTATGGATCGATGGTATAGCGAAGCTCCCGACTGTAAAGATTTAACTTGACTCTAGTTTCCTGGTTATGCATCTGTATCTGGGATTTCTTGTTTTATGACAAGCAGTTTTCTTACTCCGTCTATGTTTTCGTCTCATACTGGGGAGTTCATGATCGAATGATTTGCTTGAATTGTTGCAGTTTTGTTATGATAAAGGATTTGTTGTTACATTACTGTATTCTCTACTCTTCTGTGTTTGAATGTAAGAGGATCTTGCGTTCGGGCGCCTTCTTCTCCAGTCTGTTAGAAACCTAAAGTTTTCGACAGACCTTCGCACTCTTCTCATACAAGTCTTCCCACTGCTCGCCCTTTATTACAACTCATTATTTGAAGTTTATCTAAGACCCCATTTACCCATGCATGCATTGGTCTAGTTTCAGAGTTGAGACGATATCGTTCTGAGTTTTCTTCCATTTGATCATCCCCTTATGAACGATTGTGACATTAAACTGATGGGTGTCAGACTCAGCTCCTGCAAGCAATCCAGGAGTGACTTCTGACGCTAACAGAATTACAAGATGAAAATTAAAAATAATAATGAAAAGTTTAAATTTTTGTACATAAATAATAAATATCATACAATAAATAATTATTGATAATATATATTATGAAAATAGATTATAATAATATAAAAAATGTAATATAACCATAATCTAATATCAATTAATATCTATAATATTATTAATACTTGTTATATTACATGAAAAAAGGAAGGTAACACTTGAAGAAAGGTTATGCAATCAAGTGATAAAGGTAAAAAATCGAGCATCCCATCCCTTGTCAAGCTAGATCATGGAAAAGGAAGAATGGAGCACAATTCTCAAGTCTCGAACCCAGAATGTAATGCATAAGGAAAGTCAATGTAATGCACAATTCTTTTCATGAAGGCATTAACTATCCATGGATTCATTCCAAGTTTCTACATGGGAAGATAATGATTCTTTGTGTCTACTAGGACAATTGCATGATATCCAGAAAAGGGAAGTTAATATGACGTAAACTATTGCATTTGAACATATTTAGTTATGTGAGCTTAGGTTTTTCTTACTAAAAATCTAGAAGAAGATGTTGGGTGCAAGTTATTTTCCTTCACTTTCGAATGATGAATTCAAGTGTGGTATAAATTATTACCAATCAAATCAATTCATGGCTGGAAACAATTCAATAATTTTTTCAAAGTTATTGATGTTAATTATCAATTGGAAGCATTGTATGATGAATTGGATGAGATTTATAAAGAGAAACACGACTCTATTAAAAAATTTAGTATGAGTCTTCTATAAATATATTATCATTTTCATGAAAAAAATATGCCTTATAAGGAAGAGATGCGTGAATGTTACTTACATGTTCTTTCCATTGAAGAAGAAAAATATGTATTGTTAGCATGTGAGGAAAAAAAATAAAAAATCAAGAGTGTTCACTAGTGGATCTTTCATCTTCAAATTTATCACAAAATCCCACAAGTAGAAATAAAAGCAAAGTCAACCCCCCGGATGGGGTGTCAAAGTGCTCCACACATCCAAAAACAAACTCAGCGTCTGCCACCTTGTCTCGACCCACGTGACGACACCTACTTCTCCCTTCGTCCTTTATTACCACTTTCTGGTTGCTGCAACCATCCATTTCACCGTGCTCTCAACTAAATGCTCTAGTGCGCTCAGAGTTGGCTTCCCGTCATGGCTATGGAACTGGTACATTGTTTGATCCTCCTGTGCTCGTGTGCCTTTACTCTCCATCATCCCTCTTATGGCGACACCCATCCCCCCAGTTGGCATTTATCGCCCTCCCCTTCCAGAAATTTTTTCACTATGTCGTTCTCCCTAGTGCCTACTTGTTCTTCCTGTTTGATTCTCCGCCTCTCCCTCTCGTTCTTCAGTCTATGCCTCACCTTCGAGGGAAGTTGAAGAGAGGTGCCATATGGTACCAAAACAAAGAGGTCATGGCTAACAGACACCCTCCCTCCTTCACTCCTATTCTTATCTCCTCACCTTCGTCCTCCACTCAGTCCTCACCAGAACAAGGTGGCCTTCCACCTATGTCCTCACCATGGGCTTGCCGAGTTGAATTCTCTCGGCTACACTCCTAGACCTCTCCTCGACCTCATAGCCAGCATTGGCATGCCCCTCCAATCCACCATCCCTTGCTTCTTCGCCACCCCCTTCGTCATCTTTTATGCCTTCGCTGGAGTAATTCAACGAGCAAATTCCGGAACTCCAATTGGAGGTGTCTCAAAGCCAAGATCTACTCCATCCAAATTTTGCTTTGTGCCCGGGATTCCGGGATTCAACCTCAATTCTCCAAGACTTGGTATTCGCAATCCGTAAGGATGTCAATGACCTTCATTTTAGGCTGGAACACCTGGATCAGCGTGAAGATAAAATTGAATCTCTTCTCTCGACACTGCTCCTCTCCCTGCATTCTCCATATTTGAGCACCAACGCCTCTTCATCTCCAAGGGCGGTTATTGCTCTAGACTTCCAGGGGGATGTTGAACGAGGCGTGGATGCATGCACATAGGAGGATGAGGAAAAGTGAGACACCATGCAAGGCACACGCACAGTGGAAGTCAAGGACATGCAAGCATAGCAAACACCATGACAGTCGACAGGCGTACAAGTGTCATCATGCATGGTTTATTTTGGCAATTGTCAGATGTTTCTGGAAGGTTTTGTTTAGGCTCTTGGAGTTTAGTAATGTATATTTTGTGGGTCTATCAGTCGATAGGCGTTTCTTGTTTCATCGTATAATCTTTTTTGATCTACAGTTTGAATGCATGGATAAGCCAAATCGGTTTCCCCATGGGGCGATTCAAGAAAATATGTCTAATTTTCACTGATATTTCCAGTCAGTCTGTTAGGATGAGTTGGTTTCCCTTAGAGGCAACTCATCACTCCAAAAACTTGTTCTCAAGAAGATATTTTTTGTTTATGGCAGGTAATATATAACTTCTTACTTAAAAATAAATAAAATAAATGCAAATCCAACACCTCCCCCCCTCACCGCACCAAGGGGGGGAGGTGTTGGCACTAGTCTATGAGATAATAATGCAAAAAGCCATCATTGTAATGAGTATTCCATGTCAATGGAATGCATTTTAAAATATGAACATATCATTCAATTGGAAGTCTATGGTTATGGCATCAAATCCCATGAAGATTTTCTTTTAGTGAAGGGATGCATGATGGATTCATCATGCTCGCCTATTATAGACACTAACATGTCATGAGATTCCAAAATTTGTTGCACTATTCTATACGACTCATTGGAGGACGTTGAACCATTTGTGGTGATGATGTCTAGGGATACACACCCTATATATAATCCATAGTTTAATTTCCAAGAAGAAGGAGGAGAAATGATTGTAAATGCTTCCCTGTTACTCATTGACAATGACTTTTGTCAAGAAAATACCAAACTTGAGGTTGTTGAATATTAAGTTGAATAATTGATTTTTAAAGACACTCATTCATTTCTCTTTAATGAGGATTGCAATACAATAAAATACTAGCCAAAGACTTTGGAATATATGATCTTTTATCCCAAACATATTATCATTGACAACAAAGGTAAGGATGACTTGGACAAAGAGGTAGCCATAGTAATCAATAATGCAAATAAATTGAGAAAAAATGATGATAAGGTAATTGAATCATCTTCAAACTATGTACCTATTTTTGAAGATTATGATAACAAATCTTATGACATCATTTGACATCATTGAATATTGGATGGAACCCTTATTTTCTAAGATGCCTTCACAAAATGAAAAGCATCTCATACTTCTAACCTTGAATGAATTATGCAATGCTACAATCTCTTCAATTCTCCATTGCACAGTATACCAGCCTTGCATACCTATGAAACACTCTAATATTCTTGGAGGTAGTAGTATCCTTTGATTGTTACATTGACACTATGAGTTCACATGATTGTAGATGTTTTAGGGTAGTTAGGGTAGGAGTAGATCACTAGAAGGATTTTCAACTTCAACATTTTACTCCATCATGACATTTTCCTATTTTTTGTTTACAGATCAACGGTCATACAAAGATTTTCCAACTAGTACGTAACTCTAAATATCATTGGAAAACATTATGCATTGGTCCCAATAGTCTGGGCAATGCATATTCATCCCAAAAGCACGATGCACTTCTTTGTTTTGTTTTTTTTCATCTCTAAGTAGCCATTAATACATTTTTCACCAAAACATCAAGCTCCATATCCATGATCAAATAAGCACCCATGTGGAGCATTATCTCTCCCAAAGCAAGAGCATTGTGCCTCTTGCAACCTGAGAGACCCATAATTACTTCAAATTGTTCTTCATCCGTAGAAACTCGCAAAACCGTCAAGCGATATGATCTCGGCCATTGACTGATGATCAAAATATGTATTTCTTATTTACATGTCTTCATTAATGTTTTTTTGTATATGGTTCTTTATGCTTTGGTTTTATGAGAAAAATCATTCAATTCTCTCATTTCTCACAAATGTAAAATTCCATTGATTAGTTTCTTATGCATAAGTTCAATTTCCAGAGGTGAGATCATGGGTAACCAAATGTTTATTTTTCATGTGTAATAGATGGAATTTTTCGTTGATTGTAGATTATTTGGTTTGGAAAATCCACAAAGGATTGTCACTATCACAGTTTCTTTCCTTTAGATTTCACTAGTGAATGCAACATGAATATGCAATGAACATTCTCATTTTTTGTAATGATAGTTGAATGGATTTGTATGCAGTGAATTTTCAAGTGCTTTAATGGAGGGTTTGAAAGACAAATGGCCTTTTGTGTTAGTACTTACATAAGGAAATCCAAAGAAAAGAAAGTTTGTTAATGGTCTTGTTACTTTGTGAATGAGGCACCAAATCCTTTCTCAACCATATAGTTCTGAGAAGATTTATTGGTAATAAAAGGCAAGTCCCACTTATAAGGATTCACAAGTTTCCTTGCTCGCGATCTAGAAAGCCTTCATATCTTGTTTCCAAGATTTAAAGATTCAAGTTGATGCTTAAACATTTCTCTAAACTTGATGAAAAATATTAGAAGAATATTTCCATGTGTTGAGAATCATTTCTTTCTTGGAATGATTTCCTACTTATAACAATCTATTAAGAAAAGGCATATTTGTTGTGGGTTGAACAAGGTCCTAAACATGCATTGTTTAATTATTTTAATTCTTAGTAAAATTACATATTAAAAAATGATCAATTTGAGCTTATATACTTGTGTCAATGACCTAGAGGCTACAAGAGTGAATATATCCTCTACTCAACCAATGATCTTTAGGACCTTCGCCCATTACCAATGACCCTTTTGCAGTAGTGATAGTAATAATAATAATAATAAACCTCAAGGGTTAACTCAATTGATCAGTGCATTATTACCAGGATGTCGCCAGTGTTCTAGCACACTATGTAGGTCCCTAGTTTGGTTCCCATGGGGTCAAGCACTCTAAGTCTACACCACCCACTTTATACTATGTATCATCCTTAGAATGGAGGAAATTATTTTGGAGTTTCCCAAGTATCAATCTCCAAAGAAGAAAAAATGATAAAAAGAAATAAGAAAAGAAATAATGGGGACAACTACACACCCAGAGATGGATAACATGTGCAAATCTAAGTAATTTTGAAATACATCTCCAATAAACAACATACATTGGTTGATTTGTATGGACAAAATAATAAGAAAGACATATGAGAAGGCGAGGTAACGCCTATTTATATCAATTGAGTGAAAAATATATTAACTTAATGCTTAATTCAATAATAAGATTCATTGGACCTTTATTATATAGAAGCGGATTTTTTACAAATATAACATTATTACAAAATCGTGATCATACACACAAAATAGACCAAGTACATAAAGTCTAATACCTACTAACGATGTTACGGTTAAGTATACAAACTTCAAGCCAAGTTTAAATGAGTTGATCAACTTGAACAAGGACTCATTCATTGCAATGAACATGGTTTACATGAACTTTCTTGTTGAAATGTGCTTAATATTATTGGAAGATGAGCTAACACTACAAGTGTATATAGGAAGTTTCTCAATGGTGATAGGATATTGGTTGTGTAAATATCATTAAGGTCGCACTATTAATTGCACAATGTTATCTTGGAATCGATGTTTCCAAACTCCATGATATCATTAATATTAAAAATGTTCATTTCATAAGTTGGTAATCTAAGTAGTTATTAGATTGGAACATTTTGAAACAAAAAATGTTTCGTTGATGAACAATGTTTCATTTTTCTTTTACTTTGAATTAGTAGTAACACATTCCTCATCTTATAAAATGTAAATATTATGGACTATAACGACCCCTGCCATTACAACTACATGTGACGCAAAGCAAGTGCAATTTTTTATTTGTTTTTAAGAAGGAAGGCAACAACGACAACAATTAAACAACACAACTTGATGACAAATACCACACAAGCAAGTCAGGCAACATACAACATAATGACCTAGTATACTAGCACATCGTGCGACTAGGGGAAACATGTGAAAACCAAGTAGACAAATAAACGACTAAGCTAAGGAAAATAATCAAGATCAACCATAGGCAACCAACAACAAGTGACACAAGTAACTTGAAACTTCATGGTGATCAGGGAACAATCACACCCAAGAGTTACAGCACAAGTACCAACATCAATTACAACTAACATTACGCCCACATCATAAGCACATGACTCTGGCTAGGTTATCATTCACTTATTTCCAGCAGGGCGCACAATGATCCCCTCACCAGGAATCACGTTGTCACAAGGAGATAGGTGTGACAGTAACCATGGTGCGACATAACATATCTAGACCAATAACCCAAGAAAAATCCAACACGCTAGGATACCGAGTTAACTGTCAAAACATGAAGACTATACCCAAGCATCCAATCGACAAGTCAACAAGACGCAAGGGAAATCTGACTACTATAAAAATCATACATCACCTTAAATTCCAAAGAAATCCTACATAAACCTGGTTAATGGCGCAAAGGAATCTAATCTTTAACCAATCATACCTCACATTAATTTCCCGAATCCACATAAGTCATACATTCCTTAAATTGATCATTCTTTACCAATTATGGAATAACTAGTTTTTATTGCATTAAAAAGGGAATTAATATATGCACTTAACATAATCAATACTAATACTAGTGTAATGGGGAATGTAATGATGAATTACACTAGGTTCGCATAGTAAGAAGTATATTCTCTTATATGTACTAGATATTCCATGGTGACACGTGACTACATCAATATGTATACATTAAAAATAATCATATTCAAAGCAAATAGTTCATTGTAACTATTTTCCAATTCCAAATATCAGATAAGTATTTTCCTAAGGATGAATCCATTATAACCAGACAAATCATGTACGTCTATTTAGCTAGTTGTTTTAAAGTAAAAGGCGATTATTATAAGAACTGTATTGTTAGGCAAATAATGGCTCATGAATTATTTTCCCTTCGATTTTTCTATACAAAGAGGGGGCCAATGGTCAGGAGTTTTTTTTTGCATCTATGATTTATACCAATTGATAAAGAAATTCTAGTTTCAATCAATAAATATTTTTTCTCAATTTGGTCAAAACATTCACTTAAAAAAAATTATGTTTATGAAACATGTATTTTCAACCTGAATTCGCTATCTTTTAAAACTGAAACAAAACAGATTATTCACATAACAAATATATCGAATATATTTTGTAATTGTTGTGATTTATCAATTGAATATATCATTGTGATTTGGGGTAAATGTTGTGAATATAATTGTAATGTTGTGATTTGGGGTAATTGTTGTGAATTATCAATCAATTATATCGCTGCATTTTTAAACAATATCATTTTATCAAATATATCGTTGTCTTTTAAACCATATAAATTGATGTCCTTTGAAAAATATATCAATTTAAACAATCAAATGTATTGTTTCCTTTAAAACGGGTTAACGAATATAAAAGAATTTAGCAAGGAAATAAATATATATTGTTGTTGAATTATATAATGGATAAAAATGGAGTCAAACACAGTAGTAATCACAACGCTGTCAATCTCGTAATACACCATTGTCATTCACCTGCAAACGTTGTCATTCACATGCAAACACTGTCTTTCATATTTGTATATTTATGGGAAACGCTATCTAACAACATTTTGTTGTCTAACATATATGAATTATGGGACATCGCTACCCAACAATACGTGGTTGTCTAGCTTGGATAGTGTTGTCTAAATAGAAAGGAATTGTTGTATATGATCTAGTTGTCCATTACAAGGAATTAACAAAGAACTAACAATATGCATTCTCTATGTATAGATTCGCTGAGTAGAGATTCGATGTATATTTTGGAAGGAGCCAAGGTGATCAGAGATTAATCAATCAAAAATAAAAACACAGAGTTTAAACATTCATGAATTTAGTCATTCAACGCAGAGCTTAAACACTCAAGGATTAAACATTCAAAACACAGAGTTTAAATTCAGGGATTAATCATTCAATCGCAGAGTCTAAACAGTCCCGAGGATTAATCATTCAAATCGCAGAGATACTCATTCCTAGAAATGCGAAGATAAATCGTTCAACAATTAATCAATCAAAACGCAGAGATATTCATTCACTAAGAAGGCACAAAGATTAGAGATCAATCATAAGAGAAAAACGCAAAGATAAGTAAGGGATAGATAGTTGGGCGAAAATTTATCCTTCAATTATTATCCATGCATAGGAAAGCAGGGCATTTAAATATCAATCTTAAACATCGGAGTGAAGACAGTCGATTAAGCTCTTGGATGACTGCTCAGGCACATACTAATAACTTAAGGATAAGGGACAGAAGATAAAAACACACTCTTTCTTCGTATTAAATCAATAAAAACAAATGTAGAGAAGTCATTCCAATCAGAGTTTGGGTTCGCCATGGGAAATCAATTCAAAATACGTTGAGCATAAGGCTAGGATGACTTTAAGTTCTCTAATCATGAAACGCTGGGCTCATCAAGACAATTTGTGGAAAGATAAAAATGAAATCTCTGGATAATGTTACACTGATTAGACATAAACTTTAACACAATAGAAGTACATTAATGAAGGCACAAGAAAAATATTTAAACTACCATTCAATATAAATATACACATGCGTACCGTAGCCAAATGAGAAATCTCTGAAGTTGTTGTCTTGTGCGCACTCCATCCAGCTCTCACTTGTCGACCGATGTGACCTCAGCGGTACCTCCCAACCAACTCTAGGGGTACTCTTCTTCTCCCTGATCCCCCCGAGCCACAAAGGGTCCACGCACACAATACTAGAGAATGCTAGCACCCAGCTCACCTCGCAAGGTGGAGCTACCACTCGTTACCCGAGCTGGGTATCCCAACTCCCATAAGAGAAAGTTTAGTCAAGATAAAATTTCAGCAGCGTAACGTTACGCTAAAAAGATGAGATCCATACTTCTCCTCCTCCATCCTTTTTATAGAGTTTTCAAGTAATTAGTTTCCCAAATTCTCATTAAATTCTTTTTTCATTTAATTAATTTCGAAAAACCTCCCTCGTACACATGTCACCCGATCCCCTAGTTGCACCAAAAAATCAATTTTATTAATTAATTAATTATTCTTATTTCTCTCACCCACCAAGAGCATTCCTAAAAATGCTCCTCGGTATCCCAATATTCCCTTACAATTCTTAAATGACTTACACCTTACTTAATCACTAGTTGAGTTCATAAATAGAAAGTCCCAAAGGCTAGATTCCTTACTAAGTTAGACATTCATATTTTCTTTAAGTCTCCCCTTTTCTTTAAGTTTCCCTTTTTCCTTAAGTTTTTTTTT
Source organism: Picea sitchensis (assembly GCA_010110895.2). NCBI lineage: Eukaryota > Viridiplantae > Streptophyta > Pinopsida > Pinales > Pinaceae > Picea > Picea sitchensis. Next base: position 172,557 of record SNQJ01S0012412.1, read on the forward strand.
CTTTTAAGTTTCCCCCTTTTTCCTATTTAACTCAATTTAGCAAGTGTAGACAAAATAACCATTTATCCTCTTTTCTTTTTAACTAAAAATTAATTTAGCAAATGTAGATAAAAACAACCATTTACCCTTTTCCTAATTAAAAATTTATTTAGCAAGTGTAGATAAAACAACCATTTACCCTCTTTTCTTTTTAACGAAAAATTAAATTAGCAAGTGTAGATAAAAACAACCATTACCCCTTTTTAAAAATTTAATCCTCCATTATAATTTTGACTTTAATAAATAAATTTGAATTTCGTACCCCCTTCTTGTTACATGTTTATTTATTTTTATTTTTTTGACCACGTGTTCTACTTAGACGTAGGTTTTAATTTCACTAGGCTAGGCGACAATTTTTTTATTAGAAAATTTGTTTTTAAACTTTACTTAACACATTATTCATTTTAAGGCCATCTAGTTCCTAAGGAGGCATAGTTTTCTAGGCACTAGGTTTATTCACTTACTAGTTAAAATCGCGACGTGCCCTTCAGGAAGCACTATGTGCTCCAAGGGTGCCACTCACCTCTTTCCGTTTTATTTACGTGACGTGCCCTTCAAGACGCACCACGTGCTCCAAGGGTGTCACTCACCTCTTTTTGTTTTCCTTGTGCGAAGTTCCCTTCAAGAAGCACTACGTGCTCCAAGGGTTCCACTCGCCTCTTGACTGAATTTGGTAGATGTCAAACCCCTGGACTCAATACTCTGCCAAGTGATCTTGTGGGAGACTAAGGGCCTCTAATGAATAAGGCCTGTGCCTTATTGCACGCCCCTTAAAAAATCATCGTGAGTGATTGTCATAGTCTTCCCTCACGACATCGTGGGTCTTCTCGAACTAGGTAATCATTAACCTACAGTTCGAGCCACGGCGGGAGTGCTAGTAGGTTGTGGCAGGGTTGTTGCCACACCTCTCCCTCAAAGTCTCTGGTCGTCGTGCGTGAACCCTCTACTCAAAATATGAGTCTGGTCGGCAAGTTATCGTCATCCTGCATCCATCAATGAATCATGTCAGTAATAATAATCAATCATCATAACATCTAATCATATGTACATATGTCACATCAACAACATTTAAACCCTAACAATCCACTCCCTTACTCGATCCATAGTCCAAGGGGTTTCATCGATGCCTCTGCATCCTCAATGTCCATAGTCCTTCACACTTAGGAGAACCCGGTCAATAGCACTTGTCTATGTAAATACAACCAAATAACATATCATCAAATCCATAATATCTCATAATCATAATCAAAACGTCCAATAGTGTAATGACCTAGATCACTTGCACACAAGTGTCCGCAAAGAATAATTTTTCTCAGTGTGCACAAGAGCGGGATGTTACAGAAATAGATTTAAGGGATCATTGATCAAACCGTTAGGGTAGATTTCATCATGACCCTTAGAACAAATTGCCAAGAAGAAGTTTTAGGGTAAAATATAAAAAGGCTAACCAACAACATACACAGGCGGCACCAACAATATAAGAGGACAGTGGAAACATACATAGGTTGGCATCAACAAGGAGATGAGGAGAGCAGCACCAACAAGGAGGAGAGGAGGACGACACCATCAAGGAGAACCAGAAACCCCAACAACAACCAAGAAGAGACTTGTGGTGTAACGTACCCAACCACCCACAGGTCAGGCTATTCTATGTAGTCCGACTGCAACACACCCAACCACCCACAGGCGAGGCACGTTGTAGTCTGGGGACTCACTTCACATTGACTTATCTCAATTCGAATCACTTCTAATTTAATTAAGAGGCATGAAAATCACATGCATAAGGCAAGATCCATGCTACATCATAAAAGAAATAAACAATGTGCCATGCACAACAAATAACTAGGAGACATGCACATTATAAATACATATCTCAGAGATACACCGCAGAATATACATTATACAAAAAACACATGACAGAGATTACTTATCTTTTCAAGTAAGTATTCACCAACTAGCTGCAGACCAAGGAAGTTCCTCCCAACCATAGACATTGTTGTTCTTTTACTCTCAATAGAAGGTCACCCCCGAGCTAGGGATATGAATCCACAAGGATGGGTTCTAGGTCAAATCTAAAAACACACAACATTTGGATAACTAGCTCTTAGGTTTCCCAACCTCACAGCAAATCTGAATTTCCATCTCTCTTTCCCCCTCAGCCTACACAACCCAAAGAAATGAACACCTTTCTCTTCCCTACAGTCCCTCAGGTTGTCTCACTTCTCTCCAGGGCTCCAGTGCTACTAGTCAATAAATATCCCTACTGGAAACTCCAAGGATTTTCATCTGTGGACAATTCTATCTGAATTGTTATTAAGCTCATGCACATGGGAATCCATTCCCTCCTGGAATGATCAGTAAATTATATTATAGACATTTAGCAATGGATCTCCTCTTCCATCCATTTGTTTCCATGCTCATCCTAAGAGCACACGAAAAAATATTCCCAATGAGTGAGGAAAAAGGAAGAAGAACAAGAACAAGGACTAGGGAGAAGAAGAAGAAGACCCAAAACAACCCCCAAGGGACGTTTAAATAATTACATGAAGACAAGATCTACATGGCATCCCTCATAAGAATCTCATGTAACCCCTTTTTTCCATAAAATCAATTATGGGTAAATAAAATAATAATAAAAAGACTTAGCCCCTCAAGCCCCCTCTCTCGTGGAATAATATCCCCCTTTCTCTTTTTTCCTTGTCTATCTTTCAACCAACGGTGTATTTTATTGATGTATATGAAGTATTACATTTCCTAGGCACTCTAGCCCCTTTTCAACTTTACTGGCTCACCAGCCTAAGTCATAATTACATAATACATTCTTAGTTCATAAGGGTTAAAACCGGGATGTTACATCCCCCTCCCCTTATTTCAGCACTATCCTCAGTGCACAACACCATTCCAATTTTATTAACATTACAAATCCATACCCTCTGGCCTTAATCCACATAGGAAATCGAGCCCAATATTATATACATAGGCACTCTGGCCTAAAATTAAACATGTATCCATGGGCATTCCAACCCAAAACATGTATAATGATCTTCATAATTTATATTTCTGGCAGCAATTCCAACCAACAAGATCTCTTTCCCTCTCAGCCCTACACAACCCAAAGAAATGAACCCCTTTCTCTGCCATGTAGTCCCTCAGGTTGTTCCACTTCTCTCCAAGGCTCTAGTGCACTCGGCTAGGAAGTTTCAGAGTTGTTGCTTCCAGAACTCCAGCTGCAACAAGTCCATTGGACTTTCTTCATTCCATGACTTTGTCATTCAACTGCTCTAGCATCACCTTCTTCTCTTCCTCATAGTCTGGTACTTTTCTAGGTCCTCAACATTCATCATTTTCCTACAATATTTCCAATCATCGAGCATGTCAATTCACAATTTTGTGCCTAAAGTCTTTATTTTTGTTCATAATTTAAAAGTAAATTTTTCATAATCCAGTACAATACTTATATGTCTGGTTCATGGAGTTTCATCCATATGGTTGTCTTGTTAACTTGGCTCACTTTTTCCCCTTGACATATCCATTGTGTGCATGATCCCAATCAATAGTTTACAATAGCTATCAAAGTCTCCTCTTCCTTGCGGTCACTCACCTTCCAGTCCCAGGCTTAGGCATTCCCTTCTTTGTTATACAGTCCCTTAAGCTATCCATCTTTCCTAGCCAAGGTGTTCTTGCACAAGAATATTTCTAGGTACACAGGGTTCTCATGTCACAACAATAGATCTTTCCATGATTTCCAGATTTCATGTCCAACATCTCATATGTATTATACGTATGCAGTCATCATGAGATATCACTATAATCATTTTCAATCACAAATATCAATCTGTTTTATACAAGAAAACAAAATTTTCCCAAGCATGAGCTTTTTGCTCATAATGTTTGGCTCTGTAGTTGTAGATATCAGTCTTCCTTATGGGCTTACATATCTTCCATATTCAATACCATCCTACTTGCAATTTTCTTGAACTACATTCAGCCAAAACAATTCATTAGTAATTTATTAAATTATAATTCCCCAAATTGTTTTATATAGGAAAAATAAAATTTCCAGACATGAGCTTCTTCTCATAATAATTTGTCTCTTGTAGCAATAGGCATTGGTCTTCCTTATGGGCTTACAACACTATCATATCCAATACCCTTTATTCCTGCAATTTCAACATTCCTCAACCAAACAAATTGTCAATATCTCATGTACAAGCTATATATATATATACACACAGTAACGATTCAAAACAATATCACAAAGTGATATCAGAATTGTTTACAACTACAATTCAATCACTTCTATTAATCCAACTATCAATTGGAATGAACTCATCATTACATATGCATGTATTATTAACCAATATTTTATTTCTTCTATCCATAAATATTTTTATCACTATGTCCCCTCAACAAAGATATCTTGTAATTTATCATTATGTAGTTTTTTTAACCTGCAACTTTCTTGTTGTAATATCTAACAGTTCGTGAAGGGTTTTCAACTTCATGAGTTAGCAATACTCACATTATTTCAGTTGTTAGCATAATCATTTCTATGTTATATAATATATACATGCATTCACCCCATTGCATTCAACAATTCTTGTAATATCCCTTGTAACATTTTTAATAGCTCCAAAAACTGATCTTGGAATTTAAACCAACAATAATCCAATGACCTTCAACTAGTATTCATATTAAATATAATGCATTTATCCATCATTATGTATATTCATCACCACAGGATTTTCATGATGCAACAAGTACTTACTAAATAATATAGCAATCAATGTGTCAATACCCATGGCCACATCTACACAATGCATCCATGCATTGGCTACATAATACCACATAACTATGTCATGCAGTCCACCACGATGAGTTGGAAGGTCTCACGAATGACTCAACACATCATCCACACACTTCCTACTGCTTGTCGAGCTGTTTGGATACCTTCCTTTCCAACCCAAACACAACACCAAGAATATAATCCTTAAGTGCTCTTCAGTGTCGACAAAGAGGTTGCAATCCAAACATCAGATATATAGTAGATATCATTTAGCACTCACATAGTGCTATAAACCTTCCATATCCAACCATATTATGGTCTCACACATGACTAGTTCTATGGATAGTCATTCTTATAGAAGGAGTACGTCAACTTAATTAACCCGGTTATGATCCCATAACAAATCATAACATAATATGCAACCAACATTTATCCAAATTCATTCTATCATCAACAACATTTACATACTCTAGGCCTTAGGCCATTACATATCGATTTAAATATTGAAAATTAACTGAGGGAATTCTTACCTCAATCCCATTCAGCATGTATGCATCAACAGAAACTAAATGCATACCTTCCTGGTTGTTATCAACCTACTTGTTGCTATCTGATCAACTGATGTTTGTAGAAGCTCACAGACTTCCTCCATCATTATAATCACCATTCTTACCACCCTTATGGGTCTCTACCTAGATGGAAATCATAATCAACAACAACATCCACATCCTTAACCCTGCTATATCATTTTTCCCAAATTCATAATCCATCATTAGTCATATTCAAACATTATTTCATAATAATAGACTATTCTAAGTTCACAAGCATGTTATATGCATATCCAAACATGTGCAATTATACATCCATATGCGCCAAGCATTTACTGTCAGCATGCCTACTAATGCATATGCATTTTAACTTCATTGTATTCCTCATGCACTCTAATGCATTTTTGTTTTAATTCACTTATTTATTTATATATTTATGTTGTAGTTGGTTGTCCTTGAGCTCCTTTAGATCCTTGTTGCCTTTTGTTCTCCCATTCTTCTCATCTGCACTATGGTTCCCTGGTTTGAACACTTTCCAACCAAGTTCCACTTGGCCATTCTGCAATCCAACCAATGTGTTCTATTTTCAGCAACCTCTCCTAGGCAGTCATATCCAACTTTACCTTTATGAAGCATTCCATCACCCTGGAATGAAGTAGCTCAAACATTCCATCACTCTACTACAACGCTATTGAATCAAATACTATTACTCCTTAGTTTTCCATTAGGTTACTTCATTAACCTTTCCCTATGAAACCATACCTTTCACACTTAATACCATTCCCAATGAAAGTCCATTTTCACTCAATGACACTTTTGAAGTGAGAGGGCATTCCCAATTCTCTGCATTGGCATCTTGCTTTCTGTTGTGAACTCTGATATTAAGAGTGGATCTCTTTCACACTTTTCCTTTTATGCCCATCCATGACATATTTAACCTACTAGCTTCATATACTATGTGAGGGTTCTTACTTTTGTAGTACCTGCAATTTACTCAGATCCTGTAATTGTTGACTAATACTTTTGTTCCACTATTCTTGAGTCCTTTGTCCACCTTCATTACTTTCTTTGTAGCTCTTGATTGCCTCATCCAACTCCTGCAAGCTCTATCATGATTCCATGACCCTAACATCTGATCCTAGATAGGAATTGATCTGATTATACCTCTAATCCTGACAAACCTGCAAGAAATCATCTGGTTAGATTTACACATATTATACAAAATTGTCAATTAAATTATATCAATCTTCATATTACAATAGTCATGTGTTATTTTCCTCTAAATCATCTCAATCATCTTTCCAATGAATATACTCTTTCCCCAATCGGATATTGGAGCTTAAAGTTAGGTATCCCTGAAAAACCACTTTCATCCCCCTTAGCTAATACAAAAAAATCGAAAACTGCAAAGGTGCTTCCTTCAAACCAAGTTCCATGTGACCAAGGCTCAAAACCACAGGCTTAATCACCCTTTAGGGCCCCACTCTATGTTTTTCTACATAGGATCTTGCGTGAACATCGAGTTCGAGGGTTGGTTTACTTCCAGGCCTTTTTTACCTTAACATGGGACCGACACTGCGACCAAGTCCTTCGGACTTTGGCCTTCGGGTTTTTTCCCCTGTAAAATTATATTTTCCCCCAGAGTTACACTTCGTTGAAGACTTTAATAACTCCACTAGAAAAAATTAACAGTCGATATTTAATCTCTCTTCGAGTGGACGGTCTTGCCCCCATCTAGAAGCTTCAACGAGATTGATGGTTGTGACTTAATCAAGCATGGAGATAGATGGATCTCAACCAATTCAGAAATTTGGTGCTCTGGGGCTTCGTGATATTTCCATTGTCGAGTCTTCCACTTCCCCGTAGTGACAATCCTCTGAAGTTCTTACCTTGTTCATCCATGAATTAAATGGATGGTCAAGCCTTAATCCAGTGTTGAGACGGATGGTTCTCAGACACTCTAGAAATTCGTCGCTCTAGGGCTCTGAGATATTTTCATTCCCGAGTCTTCTACTTCCTCGAAGTGACAATCCTCTGAAGTGCTTACCTCTGCTCCCTATGCTTGATCCAATGGTCGAGAAAGGTCCTGAAGGGATCTCAAATCAACAGGTTGTGTGCCTTCGCAACTTCGGACTTCGACACTTTTCACTGATAGAAACTGGGAAACCCATAAAGTCACATACTCCTGGAGCTGACACGGCATGCTGACATCACCCAAGGTGACGTGGACCTGTGGCATGTGTTACTAAAAAACGGAAAGATCGGGGTCCAAAAGGTACTAAAATCAGGTGACACGTGTCCCAACATAGCATAAGCCATGTCATCAACTACACAAATGATCCACAATCACTTCTCCAAATCCAACGGTCCACGTGACATCATGGCTTTACACTTCTATGCATTCGGCACTTCGGGGCCCTGGCACATCGAGGTTTTTCTCTCTACAACATACTTAGTAATCATCGGAGTGGAAAATTTCTGAAGCCTAAACTTCGCTACCCTTCTACCACTACTAGATCCGATGGCTCACAACACTCCCAAATCCCTTCCTTCGATCTAATGGTCAACGGGAATTCTAGAACTTCAATGCTCTGAGGCTCCGAGGTGTAGCAGTTCAACAAGGTTTAAAACTCCCGGAGTGAAAAATCCCAGAGTGAAAACTCTCTAAGTGGTCAATGTTGGGTGACAAAGATCGACGATGGACATTCCCCTGTGCCTCCTACTAGATCGAATAGCTAATGGGACTTCACGAATCTGGCCTTCGACAGTCTAGGCTTTTCCTTCCTTCCAAGATCATCGAAGCAGCGAAGTTCTGAAGTATTATCTTTCACTTGGCCTCAATCGACAGCTGACGATCAACAATCTAGATCTGATAGCTAGGACTTAACCTTACCTCAACCTATGGTTTCTCCTTCATCAGACGACCCTTGTTCACCTGGCCTCCAATCCAATGATCCAAATCTCTCTTGATCCCACGGTGGCGATCTCTCCCAATTTGAAAGGGACAGTCGCAATCCTTTGATCCCTTACAAAGGATATATGATGTTCTATCTTCTACGCAGACTCTGCAACGCCATGTTTCCTCATCTTTTCAACTTCAAGGTCATAAATCGATCTCAACCATGAGACTTTGACAAACAAATCCGGCCCATACCGGCCTGGTGTTTCAACTAGTAGATTTGATACCATTTTGTAACGTACCCAACCACCCATAGGCCAAGATACACCACTTAATCCGACTGCAACACACCCAACCACCCGCAGGCGAGGCACACTACAGTCCAGGGACTCACTTCATAGTGACTTATCTCAATTCGAATCACTTCTAAGTTAATTAAGAGGCATGAAAATCACATGCATAAGACAAGATCAATCTTACAGCATAAAAGAAATAAACAATGTGCCATGCACAACCAATAACCAGCAGACAAGCACATTATAAATACATATCTCAGAGATAATTAAATACACAACGGAATATACATTATACAGAAAACACATGACAGAGAACACTTATCTTTTCAATTAAGGATTCACTGACTAGTTGCATACCAAGGACGTTCCTCCCAACCATAGACATTGTTGTTCTTTTACTCTCAACAGCAGGTCACCCCCAAGCCAGGGCTATGAATCCACAAGGATGGTTCCTAGGCCAAATCTAAAAACACATAATAGTTGGATAACTAGATCTCAGGTTTCCCAACCTCACAGCAAATCCGAATTTCCATCTCTCTTTCCCCCTCAGTATGCACAACCCAAATAAATGAACACCTTTCTCTTCCCTATAGTCCCTCAGGTTGTCCCACTTATCGCCAGGGATCTAGTGCTACTGGTAAAGAAATATCCTTACTGGAAACTCCAAGGATTCTCATCTGTGGGCAATTCTATCTGAACTGCCATCAAGCTCATGCACACGGGCATCCATTCCCTCATGGAATGATCAATAAATTATATTACATCCAATTAGCAATGGCTCTCCTCTTCCAGCCATTCATTTCCATGCTCATCCCAAGAGCACATGAAAAAATATCCCCAATGAGTGAGGAAAAAGGAAGAAGAAGAAGACCTAAAGCAACCCCCAAGGGACGTTTAAATAATTACATGAAGACACAACCCATATGGCCTCCCTCCTAAGAAGCTCATGTAACACATTTTCTGCATAAAATCAATTATGGGTAAATAAAATAATAATAAAAATACTTATCCCCTCAAGCCCCCTCTCTCGTGGAATCATAGCCCCTATCTCTTTTTTCCTTGTCCGTCTTGTAGCCAACGGTGTATTTTATTAATGTATATGAAGTATAACATTTCCTAGGATCTTTGGCCCCTTTTCGACTTTACTGGCTCACCGACCTAAGTCATAATTACATAATACATTCTTAGTTCATAAGGGTTAAAACTGGGATGTTACATGTGGAAAGATGGAAAAGACCCTTAGGGGTTAGTGGTAGCAATAGGTTGGATAGGTAAGCCCACAGTGGCTTAATACACCAAGAAGAATTGTCCTAGAGGGGTCGCAACCACTCAACAATCTGAACAAGAAGAAGTCGTAGAAAACCTCAGATCAGAACTCGACTTAGAAGAGAGTGTGTGTGTGTTTATGTGTAAAGAGTGAAGATAGGTCTCTTTTATCGTTTCGGTAGGTAGGTTAGGGATAGCATATTAGTCCTAAATTTATGGTTAGGTTTAAATCCTAATAATTAAATAATTTAAACAAATAATATTTTATAACATAAAATAATAATTGTTAAATCATAAAAGTCAACAAGAAAAAAACAAGTCAAGGAGAGGGGGTCCAAAGTCAAGGCAGCTAGATTTATTTAGGAAGAAGCAAAGAACCAAACCAAAAATCCACACAACAATTAAGGGGGATGTAACTCAAGCAAGGGGGGTTTCAAGACAGAGTCAACAAGGTAAGTTCTTCTTTAATGGAAGAATGTCCACATGAGTCTCATGATATAACTTATAAGATTTTATCATCCCAGCATACAAGGAAGATCAATGATGTGATCATGCCCTTCTTCTTAACGACTCCTAGGTCTCATGGACCATCCCGGGAGAGAAGAGGGTCACACATTATCTCGGCTTGGTACTTAATCAAGAAACAAAATAAAAGAAGAAAACATAAATATCCAATGTGTTACCCTCTCTTTTATATGGCCCTAAATAGAACTCATTTTTACATAGATTCTTCAAGGAGAAATGGGACTAAGTGGATTGGACTCAAATTTCATTTTCCACTAATTTTAAAATCAAATTAATTTAAAATCAACAATTCAGATTTACCTTCAACCTAAAGCAACAATAACCAACAACAACCAATGACCCTTGTGTTAATCGTAATGACTCTTACTTGTATAAGTAATAAGGTTGAATAGGATCATAAGCTTATCCATATTAACCAAGAAGGTGTTACTTACTCTATTACACTTACTTAACAAGACTAAATTAGTAGTAGTGATTAGAATGATTGAGTTATATGAGTACACATAACAAGTCAATAGTGATCTCAATACTAAGAGAGAAACAAACACGTGATAATTACAGGTATTTCTTATATGTTTACTCGCAATACAGTGTACATATCCTTATAGTAATGAATAGAGTGAATCAATGGCATTACCAGTCAATAGCTAACTTGTTGCAAGTTGTGTAAACTAACATGTAATTTGGCCATGTCCATGTATAGGGACAGGGTCGAATTCATAACTGTCTATGTACAGAGACAGGGCTGAATTCTGTGTAAACTAACATGTAATTCATCCCTGTCCACATGCATGGACAGGTCAGAATTTGGGCATGTCCATGTACATGGACAGGCTCGAATTTGGGCATTCCCTTTACATGGACAAGACCAATTTCCGGCCCTGTCCCTTTACATGGATAGGACTAATTTAGTTATGTCCATGTACAGGGATAGGCCCGAATTCAGCCATGTCCATGTACATGGACAGGCCCGAATTGGCCTATCCATAAGTCTAAATCCTCAAGAATAAGCTTAATCCTTTGTATAACCCAAGGAACAAACCTAAATCATATGCCCAAGCCCCACATAATACTTCCTTGCATAAAATGAGAATAATTCTTTGAACAAATTTGTAATATAAAAATACACAACTTTACTCAAATCCATTTTTTAATATGGAGTAAAGAATCATTGATTCATTATGTTATTTGAAGTAAAAATTACACCATTGAAAATTGGCAATATGACCTTATGCTTATTTTTAATAGCTCTCGATATTGGCTGCTTGTTTTTTATTTTAGTTTGTATTTGTTTAAAAAAACATCTATTGTTTCTTGTTTCCCAATTAAAGAGACAATATCGTTTTAGAGCGCTCATCAACAACAACAGTCAAAACATCAAATATTTATTCTCCAACTTGAAGATACAAACTGAATAATATCATCAACAGCACCATGACACCTCTGTAATATATATGATTAGCTTAGTGTGATATTATAGGCCCACATAGCAAGATTGGTAGTTCTTACGGGCATGTCCATGTACATGGACAAGGCCGAATTGGCACTGTCCATGTACAGGGATAGGCCCTAATTTGACCATGTCCATGTACATGGATAAGCCCGAATTGGCCTATCCATATGTCTAAATCCTGAAGAATAGGCCTAAGCCTTTATATAACCCAAGGAACAAACCTAAAACATATGCCCAAGCCTCACACAATACTTTCTTGCATAAAATGAGAACAATTATTTGATCAAATTTATAATATAAAAATACACAACTTTACTCAAATCCATTTTTTAATATGGAATAAAGAATCATTGATCCATTATGTTATTTGATGTAAAAATTACACCATTGAAAATTCAAAATATGACCTTCTGTTTATTTTTAATAGCTCTAGATATCGGCTTCCTATTTTTCATTTTAGTTTGTATTTGTTTAAAAAAACATATATTGTTTCATGTTTCCCAACTAAAGAGACACTATCGTTTTAGAGCACTCATCAACAACAACAATCAGAAAATCAAATATTTATTCTCCAACTTGAAGATACAAACTGAACAATATCAGTAGCAACACCATGACACCTCTATAATATATATGATTAGTTTAGTGTGATATTATAGGCCCAAATAGCATTATCGGTAGTTCTTACGGGTCATTCCCTGTTCATGGACATGGCCGAATTAAAGAACTAAATATAGAACATATAATTTAAATTTAATGTTTTATTAATAATTTAAAATCAAATATGTAATTTTTTATTTTTAATTTAAAAAGAAAATTTAATTAATATCCAATCCTCATCCTCACAAGTGGAAGCTATATGACTAGTTGGTAATGTATAAATTAATCCCTTTTCTCATGAAATTAAGAGTATTGAATATTAAAATAATTTGATATGGATTTGTGCATGTCCCTGTACATGGACAGGACCGAATTCGGCCCTGTCCATGTACATGGACAAGCCCTTTCATTAACTTCACTCACATTTTAACTACAGTGTTGAAAGTGGAACTCACATTTAACTGCAGTGATGAAAGTGGAAACATTTTGTTGAATCCTAACCTCATTCATTGTAATTCCTTCTTACAAGTATAACAATGTTATAATAAAATAGTTGTATATTGTTGAAGGCTCAGGAAGATGGAATAGATAACAGAAATATCATCTCTAAGGCAAGCTAATAATAAAGTCAAGAAATGGAAAACAATTATTAGAATTTTTTCTAGATTGTATTTGAATTCTCCCTAATCTGGCCTTTCATTGACATCATCTTTGTGTACAAATTTAAATGTGGAAACATTTATTTATATCCCAATTTAATTGGAGGTAGTTTCTTCTTACAAATATAACATTGATACAAAAAATAGAATTGTATTATTAAAGGAGTTAGGCATTTTAATAACAAACCCCTTACTCTATGATGTTAAATATCCAATCCTCATCCTCAAAAGTGGAAGTTATATGACTAGTTGGTAACGTATAAATTAATTCCTTTTCTCATAAAATTAAGAGTATTGAATATTAAATGAATTTGATTTGGATTCGGCCCTGTCCCTGTACATGGACAGGGTCGAATCCGACCATGTCCACCTCCTAAAACACAAAACATCTAAATAAATGAAATTTCAATTAATTTAGAAATAGGTTAAGAATTACCTGGAACCCGAAGCAGCAACAATGAGCAACAACAAGCAACATCAACCAATGACAACCAATAGCAGCAAGCAACAACAACAATCAACAACAACCACCACCACCAGCAACCAACAACAACCACCAGTGAAGAAAAGTGTAAAATGAACGATGTGTGGGGGTATATAAAATGGTTTTCGACCGAAAGGTGTTTTCGAACAAAACCCATTTTCGGCCGAAATATTCTTTCAGCCGAAACATATGTCGTCTGAAACTATGTCACCGGGGAAAAAATATGCCCGTCTTCTTTCAACTGAAATGATGTTACTAGAAAAAAAAAATGTTCGACTAATATGGTACACGGTAATCGAGGTCGTTGTCATGGTATCGTTTGATTTGATGTCTAAATGTTCGGCTGAAAAAATGTCACTAGGAAATTTGGAGACCTGATTCTCAAAAAATGGCTACCCACCTTCATGTTTTTACCCAATGACCAACTTCATATCAGCTAATGAAATATAAATTAGTACCTTTAAGACACTAAAGAATACAACGAAAACTTAGAGTAATAAACAATCTTTATTAGGTCCAAAAGCCACTTAGGAAAAAATCACGCTCAATGGATGTGAAATCAAAACATTATATAATGGTTAACGACATCCATATGAAACCCCTCGGGGTGGAAGTAGATTTGTACAAAATCTAGGTTCATTATGGCACAATCCTAGGAATCTTCAAGTTGGAAAGAAGAGAACTTAAGGAAAAGGTAACAATAATTGCAAGAAATTTTATCAATATGAGATTAACACAATTACCACTTACATAGAACGACATACTTGCAAGAGAGAATCTCCATGTACGAAAGACACAAAATCTATCAATTCAGTATAAACTCTCATCACCTAGCAGTGGAAACAAGGAGATAGAAAAATATAAATCAAGAAGAAGTTGAAGATGTTTATGTGATGAAGGTATAGTCTTAGAAGTTTTCACTAGCAAACTAGTTAATGACTATACTGTTTTTTTTAATGTATCTAAGCAACCAATTTGACAATATTAAATTTTTTTTAACATGCAGTTAAGCATCCCACCCTTCAACAAAAATTGTTTGACGAAGAGGAAAATATGTCACCTGAGGGATTTGAATATCAGTGGGGAGGATAACATTTCTCCTACCTAACGACTCAAGCAAAACCAAATTGACTATTCTACCTATACTACTTGCAAGCATCAATCCATCTTAACCCTAGATCTAATAAGCACCTAAAGGGATCAAAATAAATAGATACATAATTCTATATATGCTTAAAAATCCAAGGTTAAGATGGGGTCTATGCTGATTTATTTTATTATAAAAAGTTATTTATGTTATAGAAACAATTTGAAGATGCATAGATGTTAGGGGTATCCAACTTAGTTATGACACCTTTTTTAGATTTTCTATTATTATAGTCTGCTATTTTTAAATGTTTTGGTTTTATAGATTTCATTTTTTTTCAATTTAATTTATTATTGTTATAAATGTGACACCTCTACTTACACTCTGGACTATAGATGCACCTCGCCTTGGTGTAACTAGGAATAATTTCATCGCCACATCACATGATCAACCGGAAAGGAGTGCAAGAACCACAAGGACTGTTCTAAGTGTTTATTTAGAACAAATAGACCCATGGAGATTGGGGGGGGAGGGGGAGAATTTGATGAAGAGACTACCCTAAACATCTAAGCATGTCAAGGTAGGGCATGATCCTATGCATAGAGAATGCAAAACAAAGGTTTAGAGTTTTGTGTATGGGCTAAGTAGAGGATTGACTCCCTTCTTTGTTTCTTCTTTGTGTTAGGGCGAGTAGGGGTTCACTCCTATTATGTGCATTATCTCATTGTTTTTCTATATTTCAATGTGATAAATCCTTCTAACTTTTCTTTCTAAGGGTGATGGGAATGACATGCATGGTGATTATAATTGAAATTGGTTCAATTTGACAATTGTGCCCCTTTTTTATTGTTATTGTTGAAACATGTTGTAGGGCACCCAAGATGATAAGTAATTCATATAACAATAACCACAAACAATTTTATACAAAATTGTAACAACCCAAAACAAAAACATATCTCAACAAAACATAACATGCGTAATGAGATTAAAGTTTTCAGCATGGACCAATTTGGTGGTGTGATTATAGTGATTATGTCTGATTTATTCTTTGAGCATTATACTCATCGACCAACTTCTTTTCCCTATACATGGAACGCCACACTGACAAAATCTTGTAAATCTATTTTGTCTTTTAAGTAGTTCAAAATGTTTTAAAAACCTATAAGAAACTTAAAGATGATTTTGATTATCTTTTTAGAAAGAATTTTAAAGTTTTGTTAAAGGGAAGATAGAGTTTAGTGTTAGAGGTTTGGGATTTAATGAGAAGGTGGATTTTCGAAGAGAATTTTTTGTCAAAATATTTGTTGATAAAGTTGATTATAAGCTTATGTTATTCACTTTTTTTTTATTTGGTTATTAGAGTAATTGAGGTTTTGAAAATTTCATTTAAATGATTTTTATTATAAATAAAAAGGAAAAGTTCTTATCAATACACCAAAAACTTGGGTAATTAAAATATTTAAAATTACAGTATTTTGATTGTGGTGATGAAAATTGCACATGAAATATTAATTTTTATGGGTTTTCCTTTTATAAATGTGTGGGGGAGAAACAACAATACCTCTTTAATAACAAGGAAGTAAATTATTTTTGTGTGTCTAAATTTCAATTGTAAATTGAATGTTTACAAATAAACTTTTGAGATAGATAAAAAAGGATAAGTTAATAAGAGAAAAAAAATTCAAATTAAAAAAAAATAAAAATTAAATAGATATATTTTTGCAAATTTATTAAAAAAATTACTAAAAATTATTATTCCATTTAAATATAATTATGAAGTTTTACTTTGAAAAATTTTAAAATGTTTAACCCCAACAAAATATAAAATCAAATAAAAAATAAAATTTATTTATTTATTAATTTATTCAATTAAAAAACATTATAAATAATTAAATTTTTTTTATGATAAGATTAATTTGTTTATAAAATCAAATCACATTCATATCATCCACAAAAGGATAACCACACTTCAATTTTAAAGGGCATTGAAGTCAAAGGCAATCACCCTAATGTTTTGGTATATATTATTTAAAAATAAATATTAAAAAACAAGTGCCTTAAAAAAATTAAAAAATAAGGGGCTTAGATTACATCCTTGATTTTAGCAAATCATAAGAACATAGAATCTTATGTAAATTCAATTTTGTGTTTTAATATACCATCATAATTTAAGTTAAGAAAGCGTAAATGATACCTTGTCTTGTAATTGAAAAGTGCCAAAAGTAGAAAGCTTGAACGATACTCTCTTATAATTGAGAAGTGCCAAAAGTAGTATGCAGTTTTTATGTATCAAATAATTCATATTATTTAATTTAAACCAAGCATTTAACTATAGTTAAATCATTCATTTAAAAGTTCATCCAATTAAAATATTTATTAATTTTGTTTTTTATATATAAACAAACATATATGACATTTAATTAAAAGTTCATGCAATTAAAATATATATCTATAAACCAAACATTTATATAACAT
>SNQJ01S0012412.1:193668-203712 GCA_010110895.2 Picea sitchensis
AAAGGAATTGGTGTTGTCCTTATGCAAGAGGGTCGACCTTTGGCCTTTACCAACAAGAAACTATCTGAAAGAAATTTGGGCAAATCCATCTATGAAAAGGAAATGTTGGCTATTGTGCATGACGTTGATCTGTGGCATGCTTATCTATTGGGGCAACATTTCCAAATTAAGGTAGACCATCAAAGCCTCAAGTATTTTCTGGAACAACGCCTTTCCTCCCCAGAACAACAAAAATGGGCGACTAAGCTCTTTGGATATGATTATGAGATCATTTACAAGAAAGGCAAAGACAATGTGGTTGCGGATGCACTTTCCTGAAAATATGAAGATGAAGGATCTCTTTTTTCTCTTTCATTCATTGTACCAGATTGGCTCCAAGTCGTTCGCCAAGAATGGCTACAAGATCTGAAAAGTTATCATATGATCCAACAATTGCAGTCCAATCCTCCAGCTTCCCTAGGGTACTCTTGGCTCCATGATGAACTTCGATATAAAGTCTATTTGTATTTAAGTAAACAATCAAAGCTTAAATCCACGGTACTTTCTGAGCTTCATGCTACACCCATAGCAGGGCACTCCGGGTTCACCAAAACCTATGACAGGGTCAAACGTTCCTTTTTCTAGTATGGTATGAAACAAAACATTCATAATTTTGTCATTGAATGTGATGTGTGTCAACGCAACAAGGGAGAAACAGTCAAATCTCCGGGCACACTACAACCGCTCCTAATTCCACCTGCTATTTGGAAGGATATCTCTATGGATTTTATTACCGTCTTACCCAAATCAGGAAATAAATCAGTCATAAGGGTGGTTGTTGATCGCCTTTCCAAGTATGCTCATTTCTGCGCCCTTCAACACCCGTTTACAACATCCACGGTGGCTCAAATTTTCATGGATCAGGTCTTCAAGCTTCATGGCATGCCACACTCTATTGTTTCTGATTGCAACCCAACTTTCACAAGCAATTTTTGGCAAGAACTGTTCAAGATACAAAGCACCGAATTGCATCTCAGCACAACTTATCATCCCCAGACTGATGGCCAAATGGAAGTTCTCAACAAGTGTTTGGAAACATATTTGAGGTGTTTTGCCTCAGAAAAGAAAAATCAGTGGGCTCAATGGCTACCCCTAGCTGAATGGTGGTACAACACTTCATACCATACAGCTACACGCATGACTCCTTTTGAAGTGGTATATGGACAAAATCCACCTTCAGTTCTCTCATACTTACCAGGTGCCTCGAAGGTCCAGACGGTTGACCAAACACTTACAGCTTGAGAGGCTATTCTCTGTACCCTCAAAGAGAATTTGGTCATGGCACAGAATCGCATGAAGCAACAAGCAGATCAAGGTCGCTTTGAACGTCAATTTGCAGAAGGGGATCAGGTGTTTCTTTGATTGCAACCTTACAAGAAAACTTCCCTCAAGGCCGAGCATTGTCAGAAGCTAGTGCCCAAATTTTATGGTCCTTATACAGTTCTCAAGCGTGTGGGACAAGTAGCCTATCAGTTAGCTTTGCCTAGCCATTCGAAGCTACATCTTGTTTTTCATGTTTCATGCTTAAAGAAGGTGATTGGAGCTAAGTGCCAAATTCAAACCAACCTTCCCGAGTTAGCTGAAGAATGATCCATTTGGCTACAGCCAGAAGCAGTTTTGGACCAGTCTGAGTGTCGCCTACATCAGAGAACCATCAAGGAAGTGCTAGTCCAATGGAAATATACAACTCCAACAGATGCCACTTGGGAACCAACTACCATTCTGCAACAATTTCGTCATCTCAATCCTTGAGAACAAGGTTGCTTTTAAGGGGGCGGACATGTTAGGGTCCTAACCCGCACATAGGTAGAACAATATATTCGGATGTTATAAAGGTCAATATTAATAAGGCCTTTCAATAAAATAGAATAAGGCGGATGTAAGAAGACCTAATAGAAGATTTCGCTTCTATAAGGATCTTCATCTAGATGCTTCTTTTAATAGATATATTTAGTATAAATAGGAGTCAAGGGTATGAGAACCCTAGCTTGGATAATATTGTAATAGAGCGTTGTTCAACTGGAGGTTGCCCCCTCAAAGAGGCCTCTGAACATTGCTTTCGGAATCAAAGTGTTATTTATGTTGTTGTTCTTATATCATTGCAGTGCTATTGTGGTGATTGTTCTGGTTATATTGTTGTTATTCTACCATTTCTAGCATTGTATTTATGTTCTGCATACTTTTTATATATGGTATATTACAAAAAGTGGTTGCAATTAAAATATTTATTAATTTTGATTCTTATAAAAAGTGTTATAGATGTATCTATGTATTGACATCGATTTTGAATTTATTGAATTTTTTTTAAAAAGGAAATTATTGTGTTTTAAAAGTTTATTGGCGAGTTTTAAAAGTTTAGAGATGAGTATTTTTAAAATACTATAGTTTTGATAAATTGAAAGGTTGATAAGGATAGTATTATAATAAATATTTTGAGATGGAGATATAATATGGATGTATATATAACATTTTAAGAAAAAATGCTTTTTATTTTCAACATTTTTAGTGTTACAAGGATGATAGATTCTTTGGAACCAAGGTGTTTTAGGAATTGTCCAACACTTTGTTTTACTATGTAGTTCCTGAAAGTTCATTATTATTTTAATAATGTTGATTTTCTTCTTTATTTTAGTTAAAACAAAGAAATAAATTTTTTTTAATTACTACTTTATAATATCTTGATTTTCTTTTATCCTTTAAATTTTTTATCTCATTAATATAATAATATTTTTAATATCAATAATATTTTACAAAATAACTGATTTTTCCATTTTCCAATTAAAATACTTATTACTTTTAACTTTTTAATAATATTTTTTATTTTTTAAAAAACAAATATTTTACAAATACTTTCAATAATACTAATTTTATTCAAATATTTCCTTTAGTATTTACCTCTTAAAACATTAAAACATTTGTTAATATATTTTCTACTTTTGGTATTGGCCTAACCATGTATTATTTATTGGCATGTCCCATACCTTTGTCTTTGTCATTCATAGGAACCTCTCATTTTTATATACAAACAAACTCGACCTCTACCTTCACTTTCCAACGTTGTCCTATTACATTTTTCAAGCATAGTCATATATATCAAAGTATTGGTTTTTTTTGGTTCGATTTACTTTTATATTTCATAAATTTTGCCTTTTAACCTTTGCCTTGAGAATTGTTCCAACGTTGTCCTATTACATTTTTCAAGCATTGTCATATATATCAAAGTATTGGTTTTTTTGGTTTGATTTGCTTTTATATTTAATATATTTCATAAATTTTGCCTTTTAACCTTTGCCTTGAGAATTGATTGAATAGTTTGAGCATCCAAACATGAATGTCCTTACCATTGTATTGAATTTGAAAAGCAATCGAAACTTTTTTTTTATTTTCTTCTTTTATATATAATTAAAGAAAATGTTCCATATAAGAACATTTTGTCTATCAAATTTTAACATGAGTTTCTATCATCATATTATTTATGTTTTTTAATGTTTTAAATGATTTTTTTAATTATTATTAAGAATTTAATTAATTTTAAACAAATAATTATGGAGTCAATGCAATTTGAGGAATTTGTTGTATATTGTATGTTAGATGTAGCTTAGCATATTATTTAAGGTCACTCATTCTTTGCTTTCATTATATTAGATTGTTCACACTTCACTTCATTATGTACAATTAGAATGGAACATTATTCAAAAAATTGTGTTTGGCTACGATATTGTTATTATCGTATTGTTAATTTTTATAAGGTGTTATATAGGATTAGTGAACACAACCAACTTATCATCTAAATAATATAATTTAAATGTTGTGTGTATATTAAATTAATGGTGTGTTCTATCGAGGTTTATACTATTTTGTGTTTATTAGGTATTCACTTTTTTGCACAGATTTAAAAGGAGAATATTAATGTGGAAACAAAATCATAATATAATAATATGTTTTTATTGAGGTCTATATATATTAGAGGTGAATGTGGAAGCTATGTCAACAAGGGGTACTGGATATGATGTGGTAGTACTATTACCCCATTTGATTATAGAAGATATGTATGTTGTCATTGTCATAAGTTCATACAAATGCATGTGTGTGGTGATGCTTATGATTATGGCATCACCTAGTGGGATATTGATATCTTCCACAACTTAGGAATCACCTAGTGGCATTGAGATTGTGGGTTTTGGTGTGGTCAAGAATGTTGGCAAATTGCAGGTTTGACTTTCCATTCAAGATAAATGGCGAGTATTTGTCAAAGAGCTTGCACATCAAGTGTTTGGAAAAATCCCTACATACCAAGTGTTTGACAAAATGGCAAGTTCTTGATGAAATGTGTGTCCAACAAGTATTTGTTGAGACAACTATTATTGAGGAGCAATTTCAAAAGATGGCAAAGTCTCTCATTGAGAATATCATACTTTTGTGGGTGAATTCGATTGATTTTGTGGCAAATTTAAAGAAGCAATTGGAGATTTTATAGGGAGTTCATGTGGACCAACAACATCTCATTTTTTAGGGTAAATAAATGAAAGACCATTTTTTTATGTCTAACTATAGCTTATGTGAAAATTCAACTATCCATTTGTTACTATATCTGTGGGGAGGAGTGGTGGGACCTAGGGTCTATTCAACTTCAAAACCTATTTCCTTCAAGGATGCAGTCAAAAATAAAAAATTTGCCACAACAACTACTTCAAATCCTCCTATGTCTAGTGCCTATATAGTGGATAAAGTAAAAGATGAGTCATTGACGGAGATAACAACACCAAAGGTCACTTATCTACATCAAAACTATGAATCAAAAGTTGTTATTTGCATATTTATTGGTTATGATCCTCCTTCATTGCATTTATATCAATGCATCCACTTGAGTTGGATAATGCACCGTGAGATATCTATCTCTTCCAAAGGTTTTTTACAATTCATTTTTTTATCATATTAATTATGAACAAGTTTTCGAGGAGAGTCCCTAGTTTTGGGGAAGAACGAGACATTTTATAACTACTTGGTTCTCGGATTTTGATCCATGCTATATGTCAATTACTCATATGCTAGTTAGTTTTGTCTCTCAAATGTGCTCTTACATTTCTATCATATCTCAATTATGGAGGATATCAGGAATACTTTGGACAGTTATAGAAAAATAGATTTTGAGAGAGCTATAGTAGGATTATGCACATAGGCTCACCTTTGTGTTGAGATCAACCTAAGTAAGGGTTTTTTGAGCAAAATGATTCTCAAATGAAAAAAATTAGATGGACTCATGTTTTGGATTATGAAAATACAACAATCTAGTGTAGGATTTATCATATTCTAAGACAATTGTAGGGTTCTTTTCCTCATGCACGAGCTCTTCCTTCACGGGAAAAGGGGATAAATCGAAATCAAACAGTTGGATGTTTCCATGAGATGCATAAGAGAAAAGGATGAAGACAATCAACAAACAATAGACTTAGAAAAGGTTAATATCGTTTGTCCAAAAATGTCAATTGGGGAACCGTGTCCTATCTCGAAGGATAAAGAAAAAGACATGGATACTTGGATTTCCTCCTTGAAGATGGAAGTTCTTCGCGCCATCCCTCCTAAGAAAATGAAGCAATTTCATGAAATGAACACCTCTGATTTCGATAAAGAATTGGTCCCCTCTTCAATAAGCATTTTCATGAAACTAATACCTCTGATTTCAAAAAGAAATTGGTCTTTTTTATTCTTGATCTTTATCCTTTTCAATTACAAATAGTCATTGTGAATTTTTCTTTAAAAGAGTGGCATGAGGTTAAAAAAAGGATAAAAAAAAATTACAAAATTAATTATTATTTTCTAAAAAGTAAGAAAGAGCATCTACTTTCATTATATATTTTATTTTTATTAATGCAGTGTTTAATTGTCATTTACATTATATTTGTCATATATTTCAAATACTTAAATTAATTATAATTTAAAATAAAAAAACATTATTTTATGTTATGTTTATTAAGTATTCACTTTTTAAAAATGGTTTAGAAGGAAAATATTAATCATAAAATCAAAATATTAATATAAAATTGTCAATGCAATCATTATTACAAACCCAAGAAAAAACATTGTATTTGAGCATGGATGATTTTAGGGGCTAAATTTCGCTCATGGGCTAACTTTCCATGGTTTTTCCAAAAACGAGATTCGCTATTTTAAAAATGATTCGCCCAAATTCTATAGGATAAAATTATTTTACCTTAAAAATCACCAAAATTTTATAAAAACTATATAAAATCCTTAGAAATTTGAAAATTTTTAGAAAAATATCGCCAAACATTTATAGTTGGCATATGAAAGATTAGTAAGATTCGCCAAGGTTTCTACATTTTAAAATAAATTTCCATCCTTAAAATCATCCCTGTATTTGAGTTTAGTGTTTTCATATTATTTTAAAAATCCATTGCATTTGAGTTCGCTGATTTAGATAATATTTAATATTTTAAATTATTTTGATCACATTCAAATCTCACAAAGTTTATTTGATAGTAGATATGTGAACGAGGTGTCATTTCCTTAGAAGGAATCCAAAAGTAGAACTTGAAATTATGATCTCAAACGCTGGGGTGTGTGCACCCTCTTTCAACAACTGTGGAAATCTCCCAAAGTAATTATGGAAAAAACAAAGAAAAAATTTCCGAAAGAGACTCACTTGAGGAAAAAAACAAAGAAAAGGGTTTATAGTTGAAAATCCCCAATGAGATTCAACCCACTTCCATTGAAAGTAAAAATATATTGTCATATTTCAGTAAAAAATGATGAAAAAATATATCCAAAAAAATTTAAAAAGTCTAAAATTTCATTTATATGAAAAAGAAAGAAAAACATGACTTGGGAATTGGGAATGACCATAAATATAAAGTCAAAGAAAACATGAGTATATATTTGTCAATGAAATAAAGATTTTAAGATGATATGTTAAATTTAATATGGAATGAAATAATAATAATAAAAATTGTACCCATTATGTTATTTTTGTTTGTTAGTTTGTTTGTGATATGTGGCACTAACATGTGGTTAAGAAAATATGACTCGGGGATCAAAATCACTCTGGGATCACATCTGCCCTGAACCACAGCAACCCTTAACATGGTTGGGTGTTTTTTGTCCCCGCATGTTTCAAACCGGTGACTTTAACATCACGGAGTGCCTTAACATCACACTCTGTCACCTACTGTCCTACACCTCGGGGACTCCCACCATGTTAAACTTATAATAATAAATTACACCTTAAAAAATTAGATCCAATTTTTTTATTAAGATGATGATAAAAATTACACAGAAAACATCTATTTTATAAATTTTCTTCGATAAGAAAAAGAGTTATATTTCATTAATAAAAAAGACATAAAAATAACAATATTTTTGTGTTTTTAAACTTTAATTTACATAAGATAGATTAAAAAAATAAGCAAGTTGATAAATGGAGAAACTTTCAAATTCTTTTAGATGGATGTTTTTTGAGATATATAAAAAATTAATAAAAATTATAATTATGTTTAAAAAAATTATGAAATTTTACTTTTAAAATGTTTCACTCATTTTAAAATACCCTGTATAATTTAGGTTTTGAAAATTGCTTTCCACGTGGTTATGTTAAATCCACATGGATAAAACTATTAGAGACAAGGACAACATTTGAATAAGGGGCTTAGATTACATCCTTGACCAGGAAATAAGGAGCGTAGAATCTTAAGAGGTTAAAACCAAATTTAACTCTTGAAACACCACATCGCCATCTAGAAAAGACATGTAGCTTCAACTTTGTTTTTTAATATTGTCATGTGAGGACAGCAATAGCTCTGCAAAACAATCAAAATTAAGTTAAGAAAGCATGAATGATTTATGTATCATATAATTTGTATTATTTAATTAAAATTAAGCATTTAAGTAGAGTAAAAAGAAAAAAGAAAAAAAATAATGTTCATCACTTTCAGGTTGAGCATTTCAATAATTAGTCAAGAAATCACAACTCAAGGTATTTATATAAGTTTTTTTCTTGACTAAACACACCAATTTTTATGGTTGGATATTTGGATGTCTCTTCATGACTAAACACACTTTAAGGATATTGAATTGGATCGCATAAAAAACAAAACCCACAACTTAACCCGATATGCTAGCTAAAAGTGACGGTGTAATTAAATCATTCATTCAAAAATTGATTCAATTAAAACATTTATTAATTTTGATTATTATAAAAATTATATATATATAGATTCAATTAAAATATTTATTAATTTTGGTTTTTATAAAAAATAAATAAAAATTGATTCAATTAAAACATTTATTAATTTTGATTATTATAAAAATTATATATATATAGATTCAATTAAAATATTTATTAATTTTGGTTTTTATAAAAAATAAATAAATTATATGTGTGTGGAGATTAATTTTGATTTATTGAATTTTAAAAGTAAGAAATTATTTTGTTTGANCATTCAAAAATTGATTCAATTAAAACATTTATTAATTTTGATTATTATAAAAATTATATATATATAGATTCAATTAAAATATTTATTAATTTTGTTTTTTATAAAAAATAAATAAATTATATGTGTGTGGAGATTAATTTTGATTTATTGAATTTTAAAAGTAAGAAATTATTTTGTTTGAAAAATTATTTTCTAGTTTTTTTTTTTTAAGTAAAAAAGCAGGTCCTAATATATTGATATTGCAAACTTACAACGTGACATTGAGGTGCCAGTTGTCCCGCCTGTTAAGGAAATCGAGACAGCTGGCCATTCCAAGCTAGCTTCCAAACTCAAAATATTGGGTTGCCACCCTGCTCGGAGGAAACCAGGGTGCATGGCCAGTTTTATCATTAGTCTGATCATGCCTATGCTATTGCTACCATTGCTATGAGCTAGAAGAGCTACAGCTCTGTTATACATCAAAAAAAAGAAAGAGGTTTGAGCAGTGGTTGAACAAGAGAACCTATTAACCGGTGTCCTCGTGGTCGTCCTTCTCCTTGCCACGTCTAACTGGAATGGCATAAACCTGAGCGCAGGTGGGGCATTGTCGCCTTGGGGTGGCGCTGGAGTAGGTGGCATACATCATGTCTAGGCGTTGGTTTATGCGGACGGCTCTAAAGATTTGGTCATCCACCATGTTGCAGACCACGAAAATCAGATTCAGGTGCTCCGGGTGAAGAAGTGGTGGCTAGTGTTGCGATTTTTTCTCTTCGTCCTCCTCCTGGTGTGCTTGTTGCTCGTACTGCGGCCTCAATTCATCAAGAGCCTTGCAGATGTTTTCTTCGTTTCCTTCCGACATCTCTTCCTCTACCAGACAAGTTGTGAATTCCTCAACTAGAGTGTCACTAGGACCGTGTACAGCTCTTGGATTAGGAGTCAGTGCGTCTGCTCCAAAGCACGCGGGGGGGTTTCAGTTGTCCGAAACCGTGAAAATGAGACTTTCGGAAAGATTTTGGGGGAATTCCTCCGGAGGAATCTCCTCAACATACGTTCTGGGAGGCGTTCCTGTTCCTTTGGACTCCCTAGGTCTATTTTGCTTGGCTAAAACCAGAGCTCACTCAAACTTCTTTTGCCTCTTCCATCGTGAGTCGGTCGCATACCACCCTGCGCCTCTGCGAGGCCTTCCCCTTGCTCGTGGCATGTTTATAACTAGAACGAGAGCCGGAATGCTCCCTGCGTTGTTGTTCTCGCTTGGTTCTGTAACCTTCTAATACATCCCAAAGCCACCAAAAATGCCGATAAGGGAGAAAATGGTGGCTATATCCATTAAGGCTGTGGTCTTAATGCTCTGGCTGGCCGGTCTCCTCGCGCGAGTGAGAGGCCTCATCAAATGGTGGAGGCCGACTGAGTTGATGCCCATCATAAATATCAAGGATATGAGGGCGGATGGCAACCATTAATGGCCCCTCCTGGCGCTGCTCCACGTACCCTCCCTGCTTCGCGTGGCACCCCATCCGGGGAAAAATTATTTTCTAGTTTTAAGAGTTAGGAGAGAAATGTTTTCAAAATAGTA
>SNQJ01S0012412.1:216664-241639 GCA_010110895.2 Picea sitchensis
TCCTCTTTGATGGGTTTGATATCCAAATTGTTTTCCATATTACTGAGGGTCAAATTGTTGGTTAGTTTTTCTTCTAGCTCTTTAATCCTATCTCTCAAGTTGTGATTTTCTTCAACCCATCCTTCTTGGGTTGATTGTTTATGTTTTTCTATTTCTTGAATCATATCCTTCATTGTCTGCAATTCACTCTTGAACCCTAAGAATCTATCCTCTATTTGAGTTTGAATGGTATCTTTAATTTTTTTATCAATCATTACCTCTAGATCTATTTGGAGTTTTACGTCTCTTTCTCCACTCCTTTTTTCTAATGTTTCTAACTCTGTTTGGATTTTGGCATCTCTCTCTTCTCTCCTTTTTTCTATTGATTCCATATAATTGTAAAGGATCTCTAGGGTGATTTTAGGGGGCCTCCCCTGTTAGACTGAGTACTATATCTCTCAAATCAACTTTTACTTATGAAACATAAAATTAAATAAATAAATAAATAAAATATATTTAAATCTCTTTATGTTAATAGATTATAAATATATTTTAAATTAAAATTGAATCAAAGTAAAAAGTGACTCGCCTCATTTCACATGTCCAATTGCTCAACCTCTTGAAGAAGCCAAAAATAATTTTAGACGGCAGCGAAGTTCCTGAGAAACCAAGAGAAACTAAGATTATTTTTGGTAAAAAAGGTAAAAACCAAAGAGAAGTATTATTCACGTTCAAAACCACAGATATATAATGTTAGAAATAAAATTTCTCCTTCAAAACAACAGAGAAGTATTATTCACGTTCAAATTATTCTCATTCAAAACCACAGACAAGTATTATTCCCGTTCAAAACCACAGACAAGTATTATTCCCGTTCAAAACCGCAAAGATATAATTTCAAAACAACAGAGAAGTATTATTCTCGTTCAAAACCGCAAAGAAGTTTGCAATATTCACTCAAGAATTATTATTTTTTAAATTGTACTTTTTTATGTATATATACTTAAAAAAATTGTTTTTTTTTAAAGTATATATACATTAAAAAAAATACAATTTTTTTTTTTTAATTTGAAATAAAAATTTATAATTAAAAAAACAAAAATACACACTATTTCATGTTTTATTATCATCCACACTCTGAAAATAATTTGGAAGGATAATTTTAATATGAAATAAAATCCCAAAGGGGTTGGATCCAATGGTGGAAAACGAGGAGTTTTTCACCGTTGGGCAAGGTTCAATTCCCGTGAGGGCCTAACCTAAACCCATGGGGGAACCTTGAGGTAGTGGTCGAACATGTGGTTGCAACTAGAGATATTATATTAAAAATGATATTGTGACCCGTGCACACATAAGTGGATCAAAGCCCACCCCCATGTCCTTCAATTTTTAACCCCGGATGGGGTCCCACCTTGACATGATGGATGCAGCTTCGTATAAGCCCACATGGCTAATTCTACACAACACCAGGTGTCAGTCCAGCGTCACATCCTCCCTCAAATCCTCACTGGCATTTAAAAGGCCCGTCATCACCTTTCCTCTCTCACTCACACCATGCAGCTCACACGAACAGGGACCTGCGCGTCTTGATGGCGCGGCGCAGTGAGACCTCCCGGTCACCTCAGCTCCAGCCGACCTTGTCCAATCCTAAAGTCGAGTTATCGACCCCCATTTCTCGCTCGTTCGCTCATATTTCTCAAGGAGACTCCCCCTGGGCTCACTCTGTTCTTTTCTCTGCTCTCTCGCTCTGGTGTGATCCCTCCCTACTCGTTTTGGAGCTTACTGGTGCGACCCCTCCATTTTGGAGATTCTCCCCTCCAAAACCACCTCCTTCCTTCATGCCACGACCCAAGGGAAAACCAAGGCATGGATCAGCCTGGTACGAGGCCCAAGGAAGAAAACCTCCCCCCTCTGATCCGCCTTGCGAAGCCTCAATACCTCCTCAAGCAATTTCCCCCCACTATGATTTGGCTCCTTCCCCTCCGTTGGCCCCTATGGACGTTCAACCTTATGAAGCAGGTTTTCCCCCTCCTCTCGCCCATTTAGTCATGCCCTCCCATTCTAAACCACCCTGTGATCCAGTCACTGGCCTCTCCCCACTCTCAAACCCCTATGGTTGTAGGGTCGAGTGGTTTGATCTCTTGGGAAATTCGCTCGGTTATGCGCCACCTCCCCCCTCTCCCCCTCAATGTCCCTCCTTTCCGCCACCCCCCTCCCTCGTCCCTCCCCTGTCGTTTCACCTTCTTCCCCTCTTCTGGGTTCTTCTTCCTCTTCTCTGCTCTCCAACCACCCTTCTCCTTTCGTTGGCAGGGACGAAGAGCAAGCTGAGCTCATGACCACTCTGAGCAACATTAAAAAAGATCTGGAGAACATCAAAATGGCCATGCGCGAAGTTCAGACCAGGGAAGAAGACCGCAGGCGCAGAGTGGATACGGTGATGGTGTTTCTTCAAGACCTTCGACGAGCCATGGCTAACTGAAAGNTTTAGGTCCAGGTTACTAATGTCTTCCCATGCTCTTTTTCTTGCTGTCATTATTTTGGCTCTGCGTGGCATAGTAGAATTTTTTGCCTCCATACGCATGACATCTGGCTCTATGATAAATCTGGCCCTTCGTGGCCTCATAGCACAGTTTATATTTATGTATTGGACATCAGACAACGGTGGTTTCCCATATGGGCACCATTACCATCTTTTAACTTGGACACCTGGAAAAGGAGGTTTCCCAACAGGGCACCGTTGCCAGGTAGATAGTTGCATATCAGACATCTGTATTTTTGACCAGGAATCAATACAAACTCTAAATTACAATATATATATATATATATATATGAAATAAAAAAATTATTATAAAAATGTCAATGTAATGAATTAACATTGGAAACATTCCATTCATAATAATTACAAACCTGAGAAAGAACATTGTATTTGAGTTCGCTTATTAGTCCCTACATTTGGCAAGGCACTATAGCATTTGCCTAGCGGACAACCATCTTGACCGTCTATTAGTTAGTTCATTTTATCGCATTTGTTGGTGCATTTTGGAGGCACATGATGATATTATACATTGTAATTTGTTATTAATTCACCATACTTTTGTGAACTCTTTTATTTAAATAATTAAAATAATATCTTGTTTTTTCTATTTTCATCAATAGAATTTTGTATTGGTTAATAACATAAGATGGGACATAATTAGCCCTGGTGTACATGAATTTTTTTTTGGCTATTTATCAAATAGAAAAATTAATTTTTAAATATAAAATTATAAAAAATCCTTAAACATCCATGTCTCTACTCGTTGGAGTTCATGCAACCCAGTGTATGCCAGCACCTCACCACGAGTTTTTCACTACAGTCGATGTTATGCGGTCGATGCCAACACCTCCTCACTACAGGCAATGATATGCAGTAGATGCCAGCACTTCATCACCAACTCTTGACCACCTTGAAGATGCTAAACCTATTTGAATCAATGTTGGTACTTATCAGATCACAGATCTCTCATTCTGATGGTGCTCTTGCGTTTGAATTACAAAGTATTTGTGAACTCAGAGGACTCGAATAGTGGTATGAAAGATAAAGGTGTTGTGCATGGACTGCAAAAAACTCAGCTTTCATACAAGCGATAAGCTTCTTCAAACGGGTTTTTTCTTCCTAGTAGGTACGAAGCAGTAGTAGACCAACTACATTTAATAGTAGACCAATTGCATTTATAACATAAGGAAAACACAATCACTCCAATTCCCTTTCAATCTCCCTAAACGAAGGTCTGTTAAATTAGCAAGAAAAATGAATGTTTGCTAATCGAGGAAAAAAAATGTTATCGTTCTACCACCTGTGTAGCAGGGATGATTTTAAGAATGGAAATTTATTTTAAAATACAGAAACCTTGGCGAATCTTATTAATCCTTCATATTCCAACTATAAAATGTTTGGCGATATTTTTTTAAAAATATTCAAATTTCTAAGGGTTTTATATAGTTTGTATAAAATTTTGGCGATTTGTAAGGTAAAATAATTTTATCATGTAGAATTTAAGCGAATCACTTTTAGAATAGCAAATCGTTTTTTGGCAAAAACCATGGAAAATTATCCCATGAGCGAAATTTAACCCCTAAAATCATCCCCAATGTGTAGTCATAAACACCCGTCCACCATAAACAAAACAATTCGTCCATGCACATGATGCCTACCCATAAGTAGCCACAAAGTTTCATTTGAATTTTCATTACCTCTGATTTAATGTGTGTTTCGTGCTGCATAATAGTTGATAATGAATGCTTACCACATAAAACAAATTTTAAAAGAGGAATAGGTAAAAAATGGATCCAATGAGATAGGTCTCAAGAGTGCGGGTAGGTTTAAAAAATGTTAAAAATGATAGGTATCACAACGATTAGGGATAAAAGAGGAATCTAATGAGATAGGTCTCAAATAAGGTTGCGGGTAGGTAAAAAACGTTAAAAATGATAGGTATCACAACAATCATGGAAAAAAAGGGAATACAATGAGATAGGTCTCAAATAAGGGTGTTGGAAGGCCCCATCTTTTTTTTTTCTTTTTTTTTACTATTGATGAGTTATACTCTGATATGAATAATATTATAGTGTTGAAATGCCCAAATTATTAATAGGAAAAATGTGTAGTAATTTCGCAACCTGGATGTAGGAGCAAGCTTGCACGACAATAGATCATGTTTGTTCCTTTTCTGTTATGTTTCTATCCCAAGGGATAAGGTTTTCAGGGTGCCTACAGAAAAGGGTTTACCCTGTGTTATAGCTCTCTAATATACGTGCGGGGTCGAACAGTAATACTCGCCCTAATATCTCAAGGCACCAAATAAGGAGGCTAGATCACACCCTTATCCATACTACCCAATTACCCAGGTACTAGAGAGTATCTACCCGAGTGTTGTTATCGGTGGCACTATAGCAGTCAGAAGGTCGGTCGGTTGATCTATGGTTGGTTTTAGGATACTTAGGGGGGCTCCTGATATACCATATATATTTGGAAGCACAAGTTCGTATACAGGTATTGACTGACGTGCTACCACTCGAAGGGGTACCAACGGGGGTTACAAGGGTGTCCAACAATGTGAGCTTAAAATCCTCTTGCATTTCCTACGTGTATGCTTCCCCAACCATGGATTTATGCGTTGAATGACATATCACTATATTTTAAAGACGTTGAATCACGTCTCTACCCTTGAAAAAATTTAACCCACAATTCCTGCCAAGGAAAGTGCTCTTGTACCACTTGTTATGCACCTGGTTATGTGATATTAAGTAGAAACTAGAATATAACAGAAATTACCAATAGAACAACATAATGTAGAGAATAAGACACAAAAATGATACCTTTATTGAAATGGGAGCAATGTTCACTTGCCTCTTCGAGGGGGAAACCTCCAACAAAGCAACGCTCTATTACAATGATTCTCAAGACAAATCTTCCCCATGCCTCCTACTCTTATTTATACTAATTCTATCTTCTAAAGAACATTCTAGAGGAAGATCTTTCTAGAAGCGGAAGTTTCTATTAGGTCTTCTTACATTGACTTGTTCATATTCATTAAATATGCCTTATTAACTAATGTATGCCTTTATTACATTGAAAATATAATATTCTATCTATGTGAGTGGTTAGGGAGGTTAGGTCCCTAACAAGTTGGAATAATAAAATATCAAAATAACTCCTAAAAATACTAATGTGATTGATCTAAGAAATGAGGAAGAAGAAGCGGTGAACACGGGAGTCCTCATAATGGATGAAAGATTACCTACCACTAAAAATCCTACTCAACACCTACCTCGAGATAAGGCTGCACAAGAGAATAAATATCATACCATGTTGGATACCCATGACCAAGGAGGAAGTACCACATAATCAGTTGATGGCTAGGTTGAGGATCATACTAAAATTCCCATTGAGGAGGTCACCAATCCCAAGGGCTCCAATGAAACTCCAAAGCCTCATAATACCCAACAAACCCAATCAGTTGGGAAATATCAGGATACCCAAGACACTAAAGATACAATATTGAAGCAATGGGAAAAAGAGGAGAATTCCTCTATATAGGAACAAACCTTGTAACAAACTCAATCAGTTAGGAAAGCTCAAGAAACCCAACCAACTGAAAAGGCTCAAGAAACCCAACCAACTGAAAAAAATCAAGAAACCTAGTCAATTGGGAAAAGTCAAGAAACCATGATGGAATAATTTCATAATCCTAATAGTTTGAAGAACATATTATCTTAGGGAGACTAGCACATACCCCATCCAATTGATGAATTGGTAGATATAGATCAATCTCTTGCCTATGAATGAAAGAGGAAGTCAATCATCAGAAGAACACAAAGGAAAAGAAATATCATTGTGGATAGTAGCAAATTTTGTACCTTCAAGGAATTCATACTTGATGGAAAAAAGGCTCAGATGAGTGAATTCGTCTATGCAGGTATTGCAATTTCGCATGCCTTGTTGGACAAGGTCGTGGAAGAAGACACGAAGCTAGAAGATGCAAGAAAATAATTGGCATCGCTCAAACATCAATTTTAGTACTACTAGGAATTCTGAGGTGCTTCCAATTTTGTTAAAGACCTCCTGGAAGAACATGACAAATACCAACAAATTTGAGACACATTTCTAAACAAGGTGGTTGATTTCCAAGAGGAAACACCACTTCTCTCTATAGCACATAAACAAGTACTCAAATGGAGTGAAAAGGGTGCTAAGGCTTTGAACCAAGTTTAATTCATCAAATAAAGCCAAAAGGATTGAGGAGAATAAGACCATGGAATTGATATTTTGACAGATGAAAGTATAGCCAGAATATATTCAACAACACAATACAAGCCAGATATCGTTGAGGAGCCGAATAATCATATGGTAACAGAATGGTGCGCTTGCAATAGAACGTGGGAGAAGATCAATCAAGAAATGATCGATTTTCAGTTGCCAACATTTGGATCACCTGAAGATTTTCAATCTATTGAACAAATATCGACGGGTTTCAAAAAAATATCGATGAGTATCAGGGTGATGTCAAAAAGATAATTGCAATCAAATGTGTCCATATACATGGATTTACGGTGGGTGCGATCAGGATTATCAATAGACTGGAGTAGTTGACACCCAAAATAGAGGGTTACACTTAGTGCTATAGAGAAAACAAATAAACTTGAGTATCCTGATCGACCAACACAGGTTTCCCTACAGTCAAAGATGTGCCAATTTGTACTCATAGTGGGATGCATATGTTGATGAGCATGTAATCCCTGGAACTCCCAGATCACACGAGTCATCTTCACTTACATTTAGTTTAGGAATTTATAAGTTTTTAGTTTTTGTTGAATATATTATTTTTGTCCTTGTAATGCTAATAAATGGATGGCTCAACCACTAAAGAAGGGGCGTTTGGGGGCAGGTGAAATTTTCTAGAAATAATTGAAGAATCGTTTCAAAGGTTTAATTCATAAGTTTTATAGGAGCCAAGGAGTTTTGTTGAATCACTATGTGAATTTTCTTGACTTGTGGATTATTTCGCGAACAATTGTAATGTGAGATGCATCTAGTAAGGATTTCAATTATGCTAATTTATCGTATATGATTGTATAAATTTCTATGTGTGATCTTCAATATTTCTTTATTAATTAGTTTATCATCTTTCATAATCCTAATTTTTCTATTTAATACAATGGTCGTTGTATAAAAAAAAATTAGCATTGATGGAGTAGATGAAAAACTATTATGTGTTTCCTAGGAGTATCTTGGTAGCTATATCTTTCTATAGAATTATTTCTTAGAAGAATAAATTATAGTATAGGGCTATTCCTAGCCATTGATTTTGAGTTATCTTTTTGGAGCAGAGTTTCCCCTTTCCGCATTTTGTTTTTTCCTGAAGGTGATCATGCAATAATGATTCTTAGTAGAATTATTTATTAGAAATATCAAAACTATAGGTTACTGTCATTGATTGTTCCTAGGGGTTATCCTTTGGTACTAAGCTTATTCAAACTTCTTATATTAGATTCTATTTCCTGTATTAATTATCTACATAAAAAAAAAGTAGAAAGAAACTTAAACAAATTCATAAATCTCATCAAGAGGTTGTCAGAACATAATCCTTAGGATTATTCCATACCAAACAAGGAATAGTCTAATTGGGCCTCCTCCTTGAGTTTAATCCCTACTGTTGAGTCTACGAAATCTATCCCCCTCAATATAATTGACGCTAGAAGGAGGGTCATTTATGGCAAGCCATACAAACATCCCACCCAAGAAAATTCGAAACCTGGAGATTCACCCCTCAAAAATATTTCACCTTGGGTTGAGGAGAGTTTTGGATATCACCCTGAAACAATTCCATACATGGTATCTCACGAGGAAGTGAACACCTTCAGGAAAATCGCTCGAGCATGTGTTGGGAAAATTGGCACACTTCTCGTAACATAATTGCTCCCTCGAACAAAAGGTACTATAAGAGTCGTAGTATCGACATCAGAACATACTTTAGTACACATGGTTGAAGACTTAGTAGAAATAGCCTTGCAATAAATTAATCAAACCTTTGGCCTAATTCCTAATACCCATGTTAGTATGTAGCAACCCCTTCCATAAGTTTATATTCTGATAACCATGGCTATTCAGATACAGAAAAGGAAGAGTCAAAACTAGAATCGAAAGCTTCAAAGCACGATTCTAATAACATGGAGCACAAAAACAATGTCAATCATCTTGGTAGGCTAGGGATGCTTTGGAATTACCTATTCCACTCCAAAACTTATGCAAGAACCTAGAAAAACTCCTTCCAAAATATGATCTTGAATCATCCATTCTTCCCAATGATCATATCAAAAATTTCATCCTCACTATAAGATTGATGAATGTCCAGGAAGACGTATGTCATCTCTTCCCTTACACTTTTTAGAACTCAGCTTCTGCATGGTATTTTAATTTACATGTCGAATACATCACTAGCTAGAATGAATTCTAGAAATCCATTTTCGATAAATTTGGGAAAGACACGACTACCAAGGCATTGATGGCTGAAGTATTTGCCTCAATTATGGTAACTAGTGAGAAGGTAAAATAATTCAACCAACATTTTACCACAACATTGAATAAGTTTCAACAAGGAATAACACCCTCCCAAGAATTACAGATCGAGGTTTATGCCAATGCTCTACCTGTTGAAATCTCTATGTTTGTCAAGAGGGATAGTAGAAAGACCCTCACTGCAAATTTTGAAGAAGCAAAAAAGGTAGAATTTGAAATGAGAGTTTGCAAAGAAATTCAGGCTACCTTAGAAAGGAAGGATATAACACAACCCAAAATAGGCCTTATGTTCTCAATACCTCAAAATAAACAACCACCTAAAAGTGGAGAAAATGATACAACTTATATGGAGAATATGCAAATAATGATAAAAAACGTTTCCAATGAAATAGTTGACATGAAGAGGAACATAGGAGAGGAAACATCCACCGAAAGACCGTTCAGACCTTTCTTCGGGAGACCTACTCCTTTCAAGACCATTTAACCTCCTTCAACTAACTTGAATACTAATTTAGGAGAAGTAGCCTTGAATAAATTTTGCAACTACCATAAGGCCAACCACTCTAAGAAGACCTTCCCACAATGGATATTAAATGACCAAACATAATATGTTACAGATGGAGTGTCATATGAGCACCCTAGGGAGACATCAATGGTCTTATGGGACAAGCTTCCTAGAGTGAATATAACAAAAGAAGAGGATGTGATAGATGAAAACCTTGGTGTCCAGACCAAAAGTAAAGGCCATGTGTCTTAGCCCCATCCCATTGTATCTCGGTTACCTAGGAAACCATGGACACTTGTACTTGTAGTCAGACCTACTCCTATATTTTATAACTCACCTAAGTCTATAGGTCAGGCGGTCAAACATATGGAATAAAATGTGGTTGAATATTTAAAAAATATTAAAGAAAACATTTCACTGATGGATCTTTGTAAAATTTCTCAATAGAAGGATATTTTTCTTAAAGCTTTGAAGGAAGA
Source organism: Picea sitchensis (assembly GCA_010110895.2). Classification (NCBI taxonomy): domain Eukaryota; kingdom Viridiplantae; phylum Streptophyta; class Pinopsida; order Pinales; family Pinaceae; genus Picea; species Picea sitchensis. The sequence continues at coordinate 226,686 of SNQJ01S0012412.1, forward strand.
AAAATCTCAAACTATAACCCCTTCCCAAACCGTAAAAAAAATTAATTCAGGTGACTCTCAAAATTCAGTAGTAAACACATCTTTGACAGGGAAGAAACCTAAGTCATTAAAATTTCCTTTCCTACTAAATTTCAAAGTAATTCAAACAAAATGTTCATAATTGAATGGTTGACTATGGAGCATCCTCAAATGGAATTCCTTACTCTATCTAGAGAAAAAAAAATTGAATGGTGTGCCTACTAAATGTTTCACTCATAATATTCAATTTGATAGATCAGAAGTGAAGGTTATTTGAGAATTAGAATATGTCCTGATTAGAGTTGCTTCCAACCCAAAAATCCATCAAGTCGTTGACATTGTTGTTGTAGATTATTCTTGAATCTTACAGTCTCCTGCTTCGTAGAGACTGGTCACAAAAACTACAAGGGTATTTTTCCTCAAATTGGTCTCACTTGTGGTTACCTCGAATGGACAATCTAAAAAAAATAGGATTGAAAGAGAAAATTATATGAAACACGATGTGACTAATTTGGAGGCAACAAATGGACCATCATCATCTAAATATCCTATCCTAGGAAATTACTCACTTGATTCAGAATTTGGTAATTTCATGTCCTTGGAATCTGAAATATCAATCACATAGTAGACAGAAATGTGTTTGCAAGAAGATTAAATTTTCCTATAAATTTGAAAATCCCAATTGTACATATTCTAAACAACACTTCAAGAAAAAACCTAAAAAAAATACAAATCTCAAAAAATAAAAAAGACAAAGGAAAATTGAGCACCACTCCTAATATTTGTACATTGTTCTTCGACGGATCTAAATATCAAGAAGAGCCAAGGGTTGGGTGTCTCTTTATAGACCCAAATGTCAAATGTAGTTTTTTTATCTTGTAGGTTATAATTTGATAGGACAAATAACACTACTAAATATGAAGCTTTGGTTTAAGATCTAAAAAAGGCTATTGATTTTAGTATAAAACAGCTCAAGGTTTTCGAAGATTTTAAAATCATAGTGAGGAAAATTAGGAATTCCATACATTGCAACTCATCACACCTTAGGAATTATAAAAAAGAATTCCACATGCTAATTGATAACTTTTTTGCGTTTAAAATCACTTATATCCCACAATCCCAAAACCTATTAATTGATTCATTGACTAGAACAACCTCTAAGTTATCCCCATTAAAAGACTATGAAGCCACTAGATTTACCATTGAATTGTTCTATAAACCCTATATCCCTGATAATGTCACCAATTGGGGGTTGTTTGAAGGAGACCAATAGATATTAGAATTCATTACTAATGAACAGAACTTCAGAGACCTTGCGATTGATAATGATAAATTTCAAGATGTCGTAACAAACTAAGAGTTTGAGATTTCAAAAGTTGAAGGAAGTGAAACAATAGTGAGACATAAATTACATACCTTTCCCAAAGGGGAAATCAACCTTGAAAATCTGTTTGACTTGCCAAATAAGTTCAAAGGTCCATTAAATGTAAAAATTGGAAACTCTATTTTAAGCTATGAAGTAATAAATTTAGGTACCACTGAGAACCCCGGGAAGATCAATCTTGGAAAATCATTATCTGTAGAAAAAAAATGGCCTATCTCAAGTTATTCAAAGAACACCAAGATTGACAGTCAAGACGAGCTAGGGTTTGATAGTGGCGGCCACAGCAGAGAGCAGCAGGAGCACAAAAGGGGGGGGTAAGGAGACCCCCTCATACAAACAGGTAGTGGTGGACAAAGGGAAAGGGCCAAGAGGCGTAGTTTTCAAGGCAAAAGCGACAGGAACCTCGGGATCAAACCCAGGGAAATGACAAGAAAGAGACCAGGACAAAAACAAGATCACGAGAGAAGAAGCTAAGGAAACTCAGAGTGAGGCACAAGAGACCGCGAAGGCCAACGAAACAGAAGGGCGCAACCTGTGCAAACCCAAAACAGCAATGATACCCAAGGTGATACTGGAGGACCCACAAACACAACTCTACATGGACCAGATGAAGACGCATGCGCTCATATGAAAGTTCATGGGGTTATGGCCCACAGAGAGAACTCTACGCAACTGGATCAAATATCACTGGAAGCCAAATGGAGAAGTGGAGCTCCACCTAGGCTCAAAAGGTTTCTTCACAGCAGTCTTCATGAATCTAGAGTACAGGGATAGAGTCTTCGAGGGAGGTCCATACTTCCATGCCTCAGTTGGACTGTACATGCAACACTGGAAAGAAAACTTCTCCCCGGAAAAAGAGACGTTCAAAAAGGTGCCGGTCTGGCTGAGATTCTATTCCTTACCCTTAGACTACTGGTTTCCCTCCACTTTTGAAGCAATAGGAAACAAACTGGGGAAATATGTGAAGACTTCATAAGCCACCCTAAAAGGAAGATACACATCGTACGCAAGAATTTGCATAGAGATGGACGTTTCTAGAGCACTCCCAGAAGCCATAAGTCTAGAATTCAGGGATGAGATATGGATCCAAAACATAGATTACGAACATGACTTGGGAATGACAATAAATATAAAGTCGAAGAAAACATGAGTATATATTTGTCAATGAAATAAAGATTTTAAGACGATCTGTTAAATTTAACATGGAATGAAATAATAATAATAAAAATTGCACCCACCATGTTTTTTTTTGTTTGTTAGTTTGTCCGTGACATGTGGGACTAACCTGTGGCTAAGAAACCACGACTCGGGGGCATCTAAGCCGTCAAAATCACCCTGGGATCGCACCCGGCTTGAGCCACACCAACCCTTAACATGGTTGGGTTTTTTGTCCCCACACGTTTCGAACCGGTGACTTTAACATCACGGAGTGCCTTAACATCACACTCTATCACCGATTGTACTACACCTCGGGGACTCCCACCATGTTAAACTTAACCTGGAATAAAATAATAATAAAAAATTACACCTTAAAAAATTAGATCCAATTTTTTTGATTAATATGATAATAAAAGTTACACAGAAAACATATATCTTATAAATTTTCTTCGATAAGAAAAAGAGTTAGATTTCATTAATAAAAAAGACATTAAAAAAAACAATATTTTTGTGTTTTTAAACTTTAATTTACATAACATAGATTAAAAAAATAAGCAAGTTGATAAATGGAGAAACTTTCAAATTCTTTTAGATGGATATTTTTGAGATATATAAAAAATTAATAAAAATTATAATTATGTTTAAAAAAATTATGAAATTTTACTTTTAAAATGTTTCACTCATTTTGAAATAACCTGTATAACTTAGGTTTTGAAAATTTCTTTCCACGTGGTTATGTTAAATCCACATGGATAAAACTATTAGAGACAATGACAACATTTGAATAAGGGGCTTAAATTACATCCTTGACCAGGAAATCAAGGAGCATAGAATCTGAAGAGGTTAAAACCAAATTTAACTCTTGAAACACCACATCGCCATCTAGAAAAGACATGTGGCTTCAACTTTGTTTTGTAATATTGTCATGTGAGGACAACTCTGCAAAACAATCAAAATTAAGTTAAGAAAGCATGAATGATTTATGTATCATATAATTTGTATTATTTAATTAAAATTAAGCATTTAAGTATAGTAAAAAGAAAAAAAGAAAAAAATAGTGTTCATCACTTTCAGGTTGAGCATTTCAATAATTAGTTAAGAAATCACAATTCAAGGTATTTATATAAGTTTTTTTGTTGATTAAATACACCAATTTTTATGGTTGGATTTTTGGATGTCTCTTCATGACTAAACACACTTTAAGAATATTGAATTGGATTGCATAAAAAACAAAACCCACAACTTAACCTGATATGCTAGCTAAAAGTGATAGTATAATTAAATCATTCATTCAAAAATTGATTCAATTAAAATATTTATTAATTTTGATTATTATAAAAATTATATATATAAATTCAATTAAAATATTTATTAATTTTGGTTTTTATAAAAAATAAATAAATTATATGTGTGTGGAGATTAATTTTGATTTATTGAATTTTAAAAGTAAGAAATTATTTTGTTTGAAAAAATTATTTTCCAGTTTTAAGAGTTATGAGAGAAATGTTTTTAAAATAGTATAGTTTTGACAAATTAAAAGGTTAAGAAGAACAATATTATAACAAATATTTTGAAATTGAGATTTAATATGGATGTATAGAAAACAGTTTAAGGAAAAATGTTTTTTATTTTGGACTCTTTAGGAACTGTGCAACACCTTGTTTCATTGTGTAGCTCATGAGACTTCATTGYTATTTTAACAATATTGATTTTCTTCTTTATGCTAGTTTTTCCCACAGGGAAATTACGTTTTTATATTTAGCAAAATATAAAGAATGTACATGACTGCACATTTCATACAAAACATAGAACCTATCTCGACAAAAGAGCAATACTACATCTCTCTATCTCTCGAAGATCTGGTTGACTAGCTCTAAACAAACATATATGGTGAGGGMTRAAAGATACATATACCTGTGACATTGMATCCAAAAGTATAAGAGACCAATATATGAAGTGCCCAGATCTGATAGACAAAAACAACCAAAAAAAACACTCAAAAGAGGCATTATTAGAAGAGCTATATGTAAAGGGTGGGGCCCTCATTTCCATCTTCCCTTCGATTGTAAGCTATTCTCCCCAACTATTTTCCAAGATCCAGTTTTGATAATCTGTCAGCGTCTTTGTTCTCCTCTCGATAGATGTGGGCGAAAGTGATTTTTCTGAAAGGAGTCATGGATTCTATGATTCTTTCCTTCCATCTTTCTAGAGCTGCTACCTGAATGGCTCCTCTCTTTTTTAGCCAATCAATGACAATCCAAGAATCCCCTAGCATAAGCAGGTCCGAAAGGGATAATCTAGAGGCCAGGATTAGAGATGCCCAAGCCCCCAATAGTTCTGCTTTGGTGTTCGATCCTTTTCCGCAATTGAAAGCCCAGGTGTAAGAGGTGGAGTTGTCGATAACAATCTTTCCCCCGACCCCATAGTTTCCTTCCTTATGTTGAGTCGCCCCATCAAACCACGCTACAGCTTTGTCAACAGGCACAACCATATTTTGAGGTTGTGTAAAGGTTGATTTTGTCCTGTTGCCATGAAGTTTAAGAGTTGAGATGGTTTTGAAAACAACCATATGTTTCGATGGGGTTCCTGCTTCGAATAGGGTATGGTTCCTTTCATTCCAAATGTGTCAATTTTAAAAAGGTCAATACAGAAGTAGCCGACGGATTTGTTGTTGTCCAACTTGTAAAGCATTCAAAAATAGTATTACCGAGCCAGCTACGAACCAGGGAGAGATCCTTAAGTACCATGTTCCATACATCAAAAGAGGAGGTGCAATGGATAAACAAATGTTTAACCATTTCCTTGTTTTGTTTGCATAAGGGGCATAAGCATGGCCCCATCCAACCCCGTTTATCCACATGAGAATCTTATTTTCAGTGACTAACCAGGTGTGGAGTTTTATTTTAAAAGACAATACCACTTTCATAAATTCCATCTCCACCCCAACACCCTTGGCGACCAGAACATTTCTGCAATTGCATTGTATACATTGTTTGTTGTAAGATTGCCAGAGTCGTCACCACCTGTCCAGAGCAAAGAATCGGGGCAGTTCTGAAGGAAGATATCGATGCTTTTTAGAATTTTCCTGTAAGCTTCCCATTCTATGGCCAAGACTCCCTCAAGCTCCAGCTCAGAACTAGATAACCATTTTTCTCCTAAAGATCCATGGACCTGTGGGGAACTTGCTTGAAATAATAGGAAAAATATTTTGAGTTTAGTTTTTCTATCAACACATCGGAGAGCAGAGAGACCTTTCCCATGCCTAAAATAAAGTCTTTCCCAATCATTATCGAGTGGCTATTGCCTGGATTCCAGGCCAGCCAATGGAGGATAATCAGAAGTGTATTTGTTAAATTTTTCCACGTCTGAGACCTTGTCGTCGATCTAGCTGTAACCGTTCTGAGCCATGAGTGAATCTGAGCATGAGGTAGGTAGTTTTGTTTTAATACTCTGCTCCAGATGTTGGGTTTTGTCAGAACACGCGATAGCATGTTTGTAGCTAAGGCCCTGTAGAAGAAGTTGATATTTCGAAGTCCCCATCCTCCGAAAAGATTTGGTCGCAAAACCAGGTCCCACCTACACAAGTGATATTTGAAAAACTTTTGGTTTCCATCCCAAAGAAAATAGAAGGATAGCTGACATAATTTTGTAAGGACCGATAGCAGAAGATGAGCTATAGACAACCAATAAATGGGAATACTTTCCAAAACAAATTTTATTAAAATGTACCTTCCCCCCAGTGATAACATTATATTACACCAGTGGGTTATCCTTCTTTCAATTTTTTCAATGAGCCAAGTCCAGTCTGCAACTTTGTAATTGTCTAGCTTTATAAAAACGCCAAGATACTTAAAACCTCTTGTAAGATATTTGAATTCATACCTAAACAACTCTTTTAGTTCTGCTAAGGATTCAGGCTAGATTCCAAAGTGGTGAAAAAGTGATTTTTGAGAGTTGATACTTAAACCCGAGGCTCGACAGAAACGGTTGAGGATTTTCCTTATTTCTAGCCATTCTGAAAGCTTTGAATTTGTCATTATAATCACATCATGTACAAAGAGGAGATGTAGGATTTTTGTGAGTCTCGACACCTTGATTCCCGTAAGGGTCCCCTCTGATTGGCTCTTTTTTAACAGGATGCTTAGTCCTTCCATAATGAGGATGAACAAAAAAGGAGATAAAGGGCAGCCTTGTTGCAACCCCTGCTCACTCTGCAGAAAAGAAGTCACCTCTCCATTTACCAGCATAGCAAAAACTATTGAAGTTACGCAGCCCATAATCCAATTAGTAGTTTCCTGACCAAAACCACATTGAATGAGAACAATCCTTAGAAAATCCCAACTGATGCAATCATATGCCTTTTTTAAGTCTAATTTCAAAATAATTGCTTGGATATTTTTTGTCTTGATATTGTGTAGAGATTTCTGAGCGGTGTCTATGGCATCTGAAATCGCCTTCCCTTGAGGAATCCTAATTGTTCTTCTCACAAAACTCGAGAAAGGATGGGGTGCAGTCTAAGTGCAATTAATTTTGAAATTATCTTGTAACACATATTGCATAGCGCAATAAGATGGTAATCCAAAAACGTTCTAGGGGAATTTACTTTTGGGATCAGCGCAATAAAGGTAGCGTTTAGATTTTTTTGTACTTTACCTTTTTGATGAGCCTCGTCCACCATCTCTAGTAGATCTTTCCCAACTAGGTCAAAAAAAAATGCAAAAAAAGTGCAGGGTTTTTCCAGAATTGTAGCATCCTCTTGCGTTACCATTATTGAGAAAAGTCTTGCGGTCTCTATCTGATCCTCAATGTGACAAGAATAAGTTGCTTTGTAGTAAGAAGAGAAATGTTTGAAATAAGCTTTCTTAATGTCCTCTTTGTGTACAAATACTTTACTCGAATCATCCTCAATCTCCCAAATATATTTTTTGTTCCTGCGATAGCGAGAAAACTGATGAAAAAATTGTGTGTTCTTGTCTCCACTGACGATCCAAAATGCCAATGGATTATAAAATGGTTTAAAAGGAAAATATTAATGGTTTAGAAGGAAAATATTTTTAAAAATGGTTTAGAAAATAAATATTAATCATAAAATCAAAATATTAATATAAAATTATCAATGCAATCATTATTACAAAGCCAAGAAAAAACATTGTATTTGAGTTTAGTGTTTTCATATTATTTTAAAAATCCATTGCATTTGAGTTCGCTGATTTAGATAATATTTAATATTTTAAATTATTTTGATCACATTCAAATCTCTTTAAATTATTTTGATCACATTCAAATCTCACAAAGTTTATTTGATAGTAGATATGTGAACGAGGTGTCATTTCCTTAGAAGGAATCCAAAAGTAGAAGTTGAAATTATGATGTCAAACGCTGGGTGTGTGCACCCTCTTTCAGCAACTTTGGAAATCTCCCAAAGTAATTATGGAAAAAACAAAGAAAAAATTCTCGAAAGAGATTTCGCTACTTGAGAAAAAAAACAAAGAATAATAATTGCACTCATCATGTTTTTTTTTGTTTGTTAGTTTGTTCGTGACATGTGGGATTAACTTGTGGCTAAGAAACTATTACTCGGGGGTATCTAAGTCGTCAAAATCACCCTGGGATCGCACCCGGCCTGAACCATACCAACCCTTAACATGGTTGGGTTTTTTGTCCCCACACGTTTCGAACCGGTGACTTTAACATCACGGAGTGCCTTAACATCACACTCCGTCACCGACTGTCCTACACCTCAAAGACTCCCACCATGTTAAACTTAACCTAGAATAAAATAATAATAAAAAATTGCACCTTAAAAAATTAGATCCATTTTTTTTAATTAAGATGATGATAAAAATTTTAAAAAAAACATCTATTTTATAAATTTTCTTCGATAAGAAAAAGAAGAGTTATATTTCATTAATAAAAAAGACATAAAAAAAAAAACAATATTTTGTGTTTTTGAACTTTAATTTACATAAGATAGATTAAAAAAATAAGCAAGTTGATAAATGGAGAAACTTTCAAATTCTTTTAGATGGATATTTTTTGAGATATATAAAAAATTAATAAAAATTATAATTATGTTTAAAAAAATTATGAAATTTTACTTTTAAAATGTTTTACTCATTTTAAAATAACGTGTATAACTTAGGTTTTGAAAATTGCTTTCCACATGGTTATGTTAAATCCACATGGATAAAACTATTAGAGACAAGGACATCTGAATAAGAGGCTTAAATTACATCCTTGACTAGGAAATCAAGGAGCATAGAATCTGAAGAGGTTAAAACCAAATTTAACTCTTGAAACACCACATCGCCATCTAGAAAAGACATGTAGCTTCAACTTTTTTTTTTTTAATATTGTCATGTGAGGACAGCAATAGCTCTGCAAAACAATCAAAATTAAGTTAAGAAAGCATGAATGATTTATGTATCATATAATTTGTATTATTTAATTAAAATTAAGCATTTCAGTATAGTAAAAAGAAAATGTTCATCACTTTTAGGTTGAGTCAATAATTAGTTAAGAAATCATAACTCAAGGTATTTATATAAGTCTTTCTCTTGACTAAACATACCAATTCATAATATGGTTGGATTTTTGGATGTTTTTTCATGACTAAACATATTTTAAGGATATTCAACTGGATCGCCTAACAAGCAAAACCCACAACTTAACTCGATATGCTAGCTAAAATTAACAATATAATTAAATCACTCATTCAAAAATTGATTCAATTAAAATATTTATTAATTTTTGATTATTATAAAATTATATATATATATATATATATATATATATATATATATATATATATATATATATATATATATATATATTCAATTAAAATGTTATTTATTAATTTTGGTTTTTATAAAAAATAAATTATATATTAATTGTAGATTAATTTTGATTTATTGAATTTTAAAAGTAAGATATTATTTTGTTTGAAAAATTATTTTCTAGTTTTAAGAGTTAGGAGAGAAATGTTTTTAAAATAATATAGCTTTGATAAATTAAAAGGTTAAGAAGAACAATATTATAACAAATATTTTGAAATTGAGATTTAATATGGATGTATAGAAAACAGTTTAAGGAAAAATGTTTTTTATTTTGGACTCTTTAGGAACTGTGCAACACCTTGTTTCATTGTGTAGCTCATGAGAATTAGTTCATATTTAAACAATATTGATTTTTCTTCTTTATGCTAGTTTTTCCCACAGTGAAATTATGTTTTTATATTTAGCAAAATATAAAGAATGTACATGATTGCAAATTTCATACAAAACATAGAACCTATCTTGACAAAAGAGCAATACTACATCTCTCTATCTCTTGAAGATCTAGTTGACTAGCTCTAAACAAACATATATTGTGAGGGATGAAAGATACATATACATGTGACATTGCATCCAAAAGTATAAGAGACCAATATATGAAGTGCCTAGATTTGATAGACAAAAACAACTAAAAAAAACACTCAAAAGAGGCATTATTAGAAGAGCTATATGTGAAGGGTGGGGCCCTCATTTCCATATTCCCTTCGATTGTAAGCTATTCTCCCCAACTATTTTCCAAGAGCCAGTTTTGATAATCTGTCAGCGTCTTTGTTCTCCTCTCAATAGATGTGGTTGTAAGTGATTTTTCTGAAAGGAGACATGGATTCTATGATTATTTCCTTCCAGCTTTCTAGAGCTACCGCTTGAATGGATCCTCTCTTGTTTAGCCAATCAATGACAATCCGAGAATCCCATAGCATAAGCAGGTTCGGAAGGGATAGTAGAGGTGGGGATTAGAAGCCCATGCCCCCAATAGTTCTACTTTGGTGATTGATCCTTTTCGGCAATTGAAAGTCCAGGTGTAAGAGGTGGAGTTGTTGATAACAATCTTGCCCCCAGCCCCATAGTTTCCTTCCTTCTGTTGAGTCGCCCCATCAAACCATGCTACAGCTTTGTCGACAGGCACAACCATCTTTTGAGGTTGTGTAAAGGTTGATTTTATCCTGTTGCCATGAAGATTAAGAGTTGAGATGGTTTTGAAAACAACCTTATGTTTCGATGGGGTTCCTGCTTCGAATAGGGTATGGTTCCTTTCATTCCAAATGTGTCAATTTTAAAAAGGTCAGTACAGAAGCAACCGCCGAATTTTTTGTTGTCCAACTTGTAAAGCATTCAAAAATAGTATTACCGAGCCAGCTACGAACTAGGGAGAGATCCTTAAGTACCATGCTCCATACATCAAAAGCAAAGGTGCAATGGATAAATAAATGTTTAACCGTTTCCTTGTTTTGTTTGCATAACGGGCATAAGCCTGGCCCCATCCAACCCCATTTCTGAATATTTCTCCACGTGAGAATCTTATTTTCGGTGACTAACTAGGTGTGGAGTTTTATTTTAAAGGACAATGCCACTTTCATAAATTCCATCTCCACCCGAACACCCTTGGCGACTAGAACATTTATGCAATTGCGTTGTATACATTGTTTGTTGTAAGATTGTCAGAGTCATCACCACCTGTCCAGAGCAAAGAATCAGGACAGTTCTGAAGGAAGATACCGATGATTTTTAGAATTTTCATGTAAGCTTCCCATTTCGTGGCCAAGACTCCCTCAAGCTCCAGCTCAGAACTAGATAACCATTTTTCTCCTAAAGATCCATGGAACTGTGGGGAACTTGCTTGAAATAATAGGAAAAATATTTTTGAGATTAGTTTTTTTATCAACACATCGGAGAGAAGAGAGGCCTTTCCCATGCCTAAAATAGGAGTCTTTCTCAATCATTATCGAGTGGCCATTGCCTGGATTCTAGGCCAACCAATGGAGGATAATCGGAAGTGTATTTGTTAAATTTTTCCAAGTCTGAGACCCTATCGTCGATCTAGTTATGGATTCTGAGCCACCGAGTGAGATCTAGGCATAGGTAGGTAGTTTTCCTTTAATACTCTGCTCCAAATTTCTGGTTTTGTCAGAACACACGATAGCATGTTTGTAGCTAAGGCCATGTAGAAGAAGTTGATATTTCGAAGCCCCCATCCTCCGAAAAGATTTGGTCGCAAAACCAAGTCCCACCTACACAAGTGATATTTGAAAAACTTATGGTTTCGAGCCCAAAGAAAATAGAAGGATAGCTGACATAATTTTGTAAGGACCGATAGTGGAAGATGAGCTATAGACAACCAGTAAATGGGAATACTTTCCAAAAAAAAACATTATTAAATGTACCTTCCCGATTGATATGTAACTTTCTAATGCATGATTAGGTTATCCTTCTTTCAATTTTTTCAATGAGCTAGGTCCATTCTACAACTTTGTAATTGTCTAGCTTTATAAAAACGCCAAGATACTTAAAATCTCTTGTAAGTTATTTGAATTCATACCTAAACAACTCTTTTAGTTCTGCTAAGGATTTAGGCTAGATTCCAAAGTGGTGAAAAGGTGATTTTTGAGAGTTGATACTTAAACCCAAGGCTCGACAGAAAAGGTTGAGGATTTTCCTTATTTCTAGCCATTCTGAAAGCTTTGAATTTGTCATTATAATCACATCATGTACAAAGAGGAGATGTAGGATTTTTGTGAGTCTCGACTCCTTGATTCCCGTAAGGGTCCCCTCTGATTGGCTCTTTTTTAACAGGATGCTTAGTCCTTCCATAATGAGGATGAACAAAAAAGGAGATAAAGGGCAACCTTGTTGCAACCCCCGCTCACTCTACAAAAAAGAAGTCACCTCTCCATTTACCAGAATAGCATAAACTGTTGAAGTTACGCAACCCATAATCCAATTAGTAGTTTCCTGACCGAAACCACATTGAATGAGAACAATCCTTAGAAAATCCCAGCTGATGCAATCATATGCCTTTTAAGTTTAATTTCAAAATAATTGCTTGGATATTTTTTTTCTTGATACTGTGTAGACATTTCTGAGCGGTGCCTATGCATCTAAAATATGCCTTCCCTTGAGGAAGCCTAATTGTTCTTCTGACAAAACTCAAGAGAGGATGGGGCGTTGTCTAAGTGAAATTAATTTTGAAATTATCTTGTAACACAAATTGCATAGCGCAATAAGACGGTAATCCAAAAAACGTTCTAGGGGAATTTACTATTGGGATCAGCGCAATAAAGGTAGCATTTAGATTTTTTTGTACTTTACCTTTTTGACGAGCCTCCTTCACCATCTCTAGTAGATCTTTCATAACTAGGTCAAAAACAAAATGCAGAAAAAGTGCAGGGTTTTTCCAGAATTGTAGCATCCTCTTGCGTTACCATTGTTTGGAAAAGTCTTGCGGTCTCTATCTGATCCTCAATGTGACAAGAATTAGTTGCTTTGTAGTAAGAAGAGAAATGTTTGAAAGCAGATTTCTTAATGTCCTCTTTGTGTACAACTACTTTACCCGAATCATCCTCAATCTCCCAAATATATTTTTTGTTCCTGCGATAGCGAGCAAACTGATGGAAAAATTTTGTGTTCTTGTCTCCGTGATCCAAAACACTCTGCTTTTCTGTCTCCAATGCTCCTCCTCCTCAAGAAGCTTCTTCTTTCGTTCACTCTCCAGATTACAAAGAGTTTCCTCATAGTCTATGGGTTGTGAGCCACGAGCCTTTTTATAGAGAAGATCAACAATGCTAGCTTCGAGTTTTTCCAGATCCAAGCGCTCTTTAATTTTTTTGACTTTTAACCATGATTTTGTCCTCTCTTTCAAAATTGAGAGTTTAAAAACAATTTTTTTATGAGCGCCTTCCTGATGGGAAAGAGATGCATCTGACCACACCTCCCGAACCAGAGCAACAAATGACTCGTCTTGAATCCAGGCAGGATTAAACTTAAAGGGGAAAGTCACCTTAAGTCTGTCATCTTCTAGTTGAAGAAAGATTGGCGTGTGGTCGGAGATGAGTGGGTACTCGACCCATGCACGGAAATGGCCTGAGGACTGAAGAAGTTTCTCAGCCACAAGAAACCTATCCAGTTGTTTTGAGATGCTCTCCGACCCTATTCTCCCATTTCGCCAAGTCGACACTGCTTCTATAGGGGCCATGTCCACCAGATTATATTTTGTGAATAAACCTTTGAAAAATCCTGTTAAAGAATCGGCTAGTGAAAAATCACCCCAGGATTTCTCTGGAATTGTAGTTAGATTCAAGTCGCCTACCAGGATTAATTCGTCGAGTGCTAAAAGTCCAGCTCTATCGACCTTTTCCCATAATAGTTTCCGGTCTTTGCACGAGCCATAGACATTCAACAACGACAGCTTCCTTTCTGTAGTTAAACAAGAACCAGACAACAGAATTCCTCCAATGCTTAAAACCAGAGCAAACTCAAAACATGTAGGGTCCCATGAGGTTAGGAGTCCTCCAGAATTTCCGATCGAGCTAACCGCGCACATCATCCAATCAGGTCTGAGAGTAAACATGAAATTCCTGGCCTTTTCTGCCTCCACCGGGGTTTCTTGAAAGAATATGGCGAGAGTTTCTAGAAAGAATTTGTTAATCTCTTTATGCTAGTTAAAACAAAAGAATTTTTATTTTTAATAAAATTAGTACTTTCTTATATAGCTTAACTTTCTTTTATTCTTTAATTTTTATCTCAATACAATTTCTCATTAAATTTAAATATAATAATATTTTTAATATTATCAATATTTTACAAATAACTTTTATTATTTCTCAATTAAATTATTTATTACTTTATATATATATATATATGTATATATATATATATATATATATATGTTCTTAAAAATACAATTTACACGTACTTCCAACCATACTCATTTTACACCTCAAATGTTGTTCATATATATATATATATATAGTCTTTTAAAATACAGAACTTACGCATACTTCCAACCATACTAATTTTACACCTCAAATATTTGTTCGTATATATTTTGTCCCTTTGAAATGCTTTTGGTATTGGGCTGGCCATGTATTGTTTGTTTGCAAGGCCCATACCTATGCTTTGTCTTTGTCATTCCTTAGGAACTTTTCATTTTTTCAATTTTTATATGCCTTTGCCCTCAATTTTCAACCTTGTCCTATTACATTTTTTAAACATATAATATAATATAATATAATATAATATAATATAATATAATACTAATGTTATATAATATAATATAATATTATATTATATTATATTATATATTATATATATATAATATATAATATATATATATATATATATATATATATATATATATATATATATATATATCTAATTTTATTTTTTATATATTTAACCTTTGTAATTTTAGCATTTGAAAAGCAATCAATCCTTTATTTTATTAAAACTATTTAATTGATTACATAGCAAAATGTTCCACAATATATAAGAGCATTTTGTAATTCAAATTTTAACATTAATTTTTATCATTATTATTATATTATTTAATTTTTTAATAAATTATT